>JALGBA010001100.1:0-14486 GCA_023970755.1 Azemiops feae
CCCGGTCGGCACCACTTCTCCCGCCCCGCTTAGCAGCGGCGGGAGGACAGCAAAGGGCCGCGGCTGCCCGGTCGGCACCACTTCTCCCGCCCCGCTTAGCGGCGGGAGGACGGCAAAGGGCCGCAGCTGCCCGGTCGGCACCACTTCTCCCGCCCCGCTTAGCAGCGGCGGGAGGACGGCAAAGGGCCGCAGCTGCCCGGTCGGCACCACTTCTCCTGCCCCGCTTAGCGGCGGGAGGACGGCAAAGGGCCGCGGCTGCCCGGTCGGCACCACTTCTCCCGCCCCGCTTACCAGCGGCGGGAGGACGGCAAAGGGCCGCAGCTGCCCGGTCGGCACCACTTCTCCCGCCCCGCTCAGCGGCGGGAGGACGGCAAAGGGCCGCAGCTGCCCGGTCGGCACCACTTCTCCCGTCCCGCTTAGCGCCGCCGGCAGCGGCGGCGGCGGCGGGAGGACGGCAAAGGGCCGCAGCTGCCCGGTCGGCACCACTTCTCCCGCCCCGCTTAGCAGCGGGAGGACGGCAAAGGGCCGCGGCTGCCCGGTCGGCACCACTTCTCCCGCCCCACTTAGCAGCGGCGGGAGGACGGCAAAGGGCCGCGGCTGCCCGGTCGGCACCACTTCTCCCGCCCCGCTTAGCAGCGGCGGGAGGACGGCAAAGGGCCGCAACTGCCGCGGTCGGCACCACTTCTCCCGCCCCGTTAGCGCGGGATGACGGCAGGGCCAGCAGCTGCCTCGTCTTCACCATTTTCTCCGCCCCGCTTAGCGGCGGGACGGCAAAGGGCCAGCATCTGCCCGCGGCACCACTTCTCCCGCCCCGCTTAGCGGTGGGAGGACGGCAAAGGGCCGCAGCTGCCCAGTCGGCACCATTTCTCCCGCCCTGCTTAGCGCCACCGGCGGCGGCGGGAGGACGGCAAAGGGCCGCGGCTGCCCGGTCGGCACCACTTCTCCCGCCCCGCTTAGCGCCGCCGGCAGCGGGGGCGGCGGGAGGACGGCAAAGGGCCGCGGCTGCCCGGTCGGCACCACTTCTCCCGGCCCGCTTAGCGCCACCGGCAGCAGCAGCGGCGGAGGGAGGACGGCGAAGAGGCGCCACGCAGCAGGTGGGAAAAGGGCCAGGCAAGTCGCTGCGGGGGAATCTCAAAAGAGGCCGAGACGGCCGAAAGGCGCGGGCCGAGAGGGGAAGTTTCCGAGACCCCCGGTGACCCCCCCTCAGGGCTAGCAGAGGCGGCAGCGGAGAAGGGCGAGGGGAGACCCAGCGGGCAGGGAAGAGACACCCCGAGACTCGCCACCCCCACCCGCGGCTCCTTACCCAGGTTTTGCCTCCGGAGGACGGCAAAGGGACACCTTTCCAGCCGTCCTCCCGACTCTTCCACCGCTGCTGCCATGTGCGGTCTGAAGAAGGAAAGAGGTTTGTGGGTAGTCCCACAAACCAAAAAGTTCAACCAATCAGTTCAAACTTTGTGAATGTTTTTTTTTTGTGAGAGGTTTGAATTCATTGGTTGAACTTTTTTTATCCCACTTTTTTTTTTTCAGACTGCACATGGCAGCGGAGGACAGGGAGCCGCAGGAGACGGCTGAAAGAGCCGCATGCGGCTCCGGAGCCGCGGGTTGCCGACCCGTGTCCTAAATGATAAACTGAACTTTAAAGATTAGAAAGATTGTCAGTGAAACTGGGTTCAAATGATATTTCAAAACGTCATTGAATTTGGCAGAGAAAAAAAAGGTGGAAGATTTCTTAATGTATCCAGAAGAAGAAAAAATTCTGCAAGGACACAATTCTCCTTAGTAATGCCATTAAAAGTCTAATGGAAGAAGTTTTTCTGGTCGCCTATCTGAGATTTAACTAAAGTGTGAGAAGCCAGGAGTGATTCAAATTTATGATGAGATTGTAACTAAATAGAAAACACATTCACACATGGAAACTTCAGAACTAAGCAAAGTTCAAGAACATTGTATTATTAAGAATTCCTCTGCAATTCTTTTTTCTTTCAAATAATTAAAAAAAACATTTCCTTTATTAAGTTGAATGAGAATAATTATTACGAATGAAGGCAAATATATGTGTCCCAGGATAATGTTGCAAGTTCAAATCCGGGTTGTTCACCGGGACCAAAGATTTACTCTTCTGGGCTTTCAGACTTATGCTGGAGCTCATCTTCATGGAACTTCTCTCTACTGCATCTTATTCATTCTGGTAACTAGTTCTAGTGTTCTAGTTTAATGCACAGGACGGGTAGATAATTGTCGTATTAATTAACACCCATAAGCTCTGGACTTCTTCTATCCATCCTTCTATCACATTGATAGAAAAAATAATATGTACCTCCTTGCATATTGCCAGTTCCCTAATTCATTTAAACTGGTCCATTCTTTTTGTTAATTCACTATGTGGAAACTGAAACTTAAAGGGTCAAGGAAGGTTTTATGGATTGAAATCTTTAATTCCAATGAGCTTCTTTAATCTCATGGTCACATTGGATCACAGCTCTCAGAATTCTAAGTCAGTTGGATCAGATTTCGGTAGTACTTTTCAGAAAACAGATTGAAATGGTCAAAATTGTTCAGAATAGAGTTCTTATTGTCTTGCATGCATGAACATGCATATATTTGTTTGTATTTGGGATCTTTCTGTCTTGCCTTTCAGCCAAACAATATTTAACTCCATCAATAAAATCAATCACTAATGCAAACAAAGGAACTTTGTCAAAATATAATGGCACTTAAGACCAAAATTATATAATTAAAGACTGACAATTTCAGACCTAAATGCAATTTCTAGTAAATGCAATTTAATCTCCTATAAAAATAGAAATTGCTACAGTAAAGGTGATATTTGAGAAAGATTAAATCCAAATGGACAGTAGTGAAAGTTATATATGCTTTTTTTGCTTTTGATTTCTTTCAGCTCTTTGTTCTCAGTTTCAGTTTGCTGTGGTATTTTGTAATGAAACCTCTACCTCTGTGCAGTTGCCACATTCATCCTCAAGGGAGAGTTTCATTTCATTTCAGCTTTTAAAAGGTATAATTCTGCATACTATAATTTTTATGCCAGGCTATATAATCATTTTGGCATCCTGCAGAGTGGAAAAAAATAAATATAAATACTAGGTTTCATTTTAGCATTGCTAGTTCTTATACCTAATTTCAGTGTTCTATGTAGTCTGAGTGGATTTTTGCCGCAATTTATGGCAACTATTTTTAATCCTTCTGTGTGCGTAAGTTAACTTGTTGGTGGTACATACTTTTATAGCATTCTCTTGATGCAGTAAATGATCTGCATTATGCTTGTTTCCTTATTTCCAACCACTTTTAAGTTGGAAATCGTCTGCCAAAGAGCTTGCATCAATCAAATATTAAATATGGTATCTGTGAAGGGGCTGTGGATAAATGAAATTGAAGCAGAGGCTCCATGTTCATACTTGTAACACAAATACAAAGAGAAGAATGTAGAAAATAGTTCAAGCATGAAGTGGTATAAGCAAATATTTATATCTAGTTGGGGGAAAGTGCTTTTTCCTTGCTGATGTTGTTACAATAGAAGTGCCTTAATTAATTGCTGGCCTTGTTTGCTTGATCTTCATTTTTCTTTCTGGGAAAAAAAGATTTCAGATTCTTCTCAATAGATCTTTTTCCTGGCAGAGGTTATTTGATCTTTGTGTAAAGTGTCTATAGGTCAGGTCACCCATCTTCTACCAATCTGATATCTTGAATGATTTTCCCTCCCCCCCCCATTGATAGAAATTGTTAATAATGCTACAGAAGTACTTCCATATTTCATTTGCAATAATCACTCATTGCAATTCAGATTTCTCTAAGGTACAGTATTTGAATTTACCTGTGAAATTTTCTATCTATAAATTTCTCATTCATTTCAGCAGGCATTAAACACATAGCACAATGCGCACATAGGTTGAGTTTCTTTTATTTACTTAGGCTTATATACCACTTCATATTGGGAATGGAGAGATCTTATAAGTACATGTGATTTCTGAAGTAATAGTTTACACCAGTAGTGTACAAGAGCATTTGTAATTCATATACTGCTTTCAGTGCTGTTGGTTCAATTTTCTAGTGATAAAAATAAACCAACTTACATGCAACTGTCAGTAACATCTACAAGGAGTGCTAGATCTTTTTGTTTACTATTACTTCAGTCCTGCTCACCTACTTTTCTGATGTTTATTTATTTTATTTTTTCGCATTTCTGAACTGCTCATTTTCAAAGATGGCCTCTGAGCCATGTATAATAAAATGTCAGAATATAAAAACAGAATATAAAAATTAAAATGTTAGAATTAAAATTTTGAAAATATTTTTTGAGAGAGGCAAGAATAATTAAGCCCTGTTAAAAATCAATTATTGAAGGGAGGACTCTCAAGGCGTCAACCAAACTGCATGTTTCCCTGGGCTCCCCAGGCAAAACTGCAGAGCCATATTTAAAAGCCAGGAGAGTGGGGGTCTGCCTCACTTCCAGGAGGAGAATATTCCACAGATAGCCTTGTCTTTTTCCATGTAGGGCAATAGTCTAAACAGGAGATGAGCAGAGCATGAGTGACCAAATGGAGAGTCTCCCTATGCAAAAACGGTGTAAGTGGTGCATAGTATGGAGCTGAGCAAAGGCCCCCTTAGCCCTGGCTGTGAGCCCAAAAGGACCACCAGATTATGCACTGGGTCTCTCTGGATAATACAATGCCATCCAAGATCAAAAATGAAAAACTCATGGCCCATCCACAGCCACGCCATCTTACCAGAGTTCAGTTGAAGTCTGTTGTTCTCCATCCAGGCCTACACAGCCTCCAGGCACCATAAAAGAGTGTCCACAACATGATACACTTCACCTGTATACAAAGTATAGCTGGGTATACTTACTCATGATACCTTATCTCATGGTGACCGATGATCTCCTCCAGCAGTGCATGTAGATGTTAAAAAGGACAGGAGAATGCGCCAAACCCTGTGGCACCCCAGAAATCAGATGCTGTGAGCTGGACCTCTCATTTCCTATTAATATTGATTGGGTCTGGCCTTGGAGGAGGAGGTAAACCAGCCGAAAACTCTTGCCACCCATCCGCGACTCCCTAAGTCAACCCAAAAAACATACCATGGTTGATAGTATCAAAAGCCGCTGACAGATCAAAACTAGCAAGGATAATGCATCACCTCCAACCTGCTCCATCCAGAGATCATTCGTGAGTATGACCAATGCTGTTTTGATCCCATATCCAGGCCTGAAACTGACAGAAAAGAATGCAGATAATTCACTTTCTCCAGGATTCTGTGGAGTTGAAATGCCACTTACCTTCTTAACCACCTTTCCCAAAAAGGGGAAGTGGGAGACTGAACAAAGTTGTCCAGAACAACAAGATCCAGTGATGGCTTCTTGAATAGAAAGCACAGAAGTGCCTCTCTAAAAGTTGCCAGAAACACTCCCTCCAACAAGGTTGAATTCATCACCGCTTGGACCCATCCACATAACATTTCCTGCGCTGCCTTAACCAGCCAGGAGGAGCATGGATTTAATCTGCAGGTGGTGACATTTGCATTCCGTGGGACACTGTTCACTTCCTCAAGTCCAACAGAATCAAACCATTTCCAGATAAGCCTGCTCCCCAGGCTTCTTCACAAGACTTGCACCATGCTTGGTATCCAACTAGAAACAAAACCAAGTGATTTTATCCTCCAGAAGCCTGGAGAATTCCTCTGCAGGCCCTGAAGGTGACCCTAAACAGGGCCGCTGGGCAGCATTCTGTGTATATACTAAAAAGTATTGATGCTTCGCAATCCTTAACACCACAAAGTATACCTTACTAGCAATCTTCTGT
The DNA here is from genome assembly GCA_023970755.1 of Azemiops feae. Taxonomy (NCBI): domain Eukaryota; kingdom Metazoa; phylum Chordata; class Lepidosauria; order Squamata; family Viperidae; genus Azemiops; species Azemiops feae. The sequence goes on from JALGBA010001100.1 coordinate 5,817, forward strand.
CCTGTCGAGTTCATTCTTTATTTCCCTACAGCAGGACGTTAGGCCAGGGGTCCCCAACCCCTGGTCCGCAGACCGGTACTGGGATGCGGCCAGTTAGAAACCAGGGTGTGCAGCTGGAGGCATGTGGCGAGTCTACAGGGGTCTGGGCAGGGGCGGGAGAGTGGCAGGGCAGAAGCCGGCTTGCTCAGTGCAAAGGTTCTCCAACTGGCTTGCAACATCTGAGCTCAGCGTTCTTCCTCCTCTTCCTCCTCCTGCTTCTTGTGCTCTCTCTTCTGCCTCCTCCTCCTCTTCCTGCTTCCTCTCCCTCCTGCTACTTTTTCTTCCTCCTTCTCTTCTTCCTCACTTTCCTCCTCTCCCCCTCTCGGCACCCCAGCTGGGCTTGTGCTCCCTTCACGCAAGTCTCCAAGTTTGCAAGGCAAGCACATGCCAGCCCAGCTTGCAACCGGGGGCTTCCCCAAAACCTAATTGGAGGGGGATCCCCCCCCAAGGTATGTGTTTGTGAGGGTGCTTTCTCAGGGTGCAAATAGGGGCAAGGAGAAGCTATCTTTCACTTTAAGCACTTCAAGGGAATCTCTCATTTGCACCTTTTCTAAGACCGCTGAGTTTTTTGCTTTTGTTTTGATGGTGCTCCAGGTGCCTCATGTTTTGGCAATTTCCTGCCTGCTTTTCGTGGTTTAATTTGTGTGTGTGTGTGTGTGTTCACGCTCCTTTCTTCGTGCAGCTCTCAAGTTTGCAAGCCAAGCGCGCTCCTACCCGGCTTGCAATGGGGGAGGGGAGAAGGTACATTTCCCCTTAAGCACTGTGTCTCCAAGGGAATCCCTCTCTCATCTGCACCTTTTCCAAGACTGCTGGGCTTGCGCAGTACCCTCCCTCTTTCTCTTTGAATGGTTTTCTCAGCACTTCCTCAACGTGCTGGGTCTTTGGTTTGTTTTTCTGGAAGGCTGAGTTTAGGATTGTCTCTTTTCCTTCCCAATTTCTTAGAAGAAGAAAGTCACTGGTCTAATCTAACACAATGTAATAATAATAAAAATAAAGTGCATTATTTATTTGTTTATTTAGAAAATTTAGAATAAATATAATGAATCATTCTGAAACTTCCCCCTCCCCCCCAACCTGGTCCATGGAAAAAATATCTTCCATGAAACCGGTCCCTGGTGCCAAAATGTTTGGGGACCTCTGCTCTAGGCAACTTTTAATGCTTTTCAGCTCCCTCAACTCCTCTGTGAATCACGGGGAGTAATAGGAGAGATAGGCCAGGAGAGGCTGCATGAGCACAATCCTGTTTAAGCCTCTGGCTGTCTCCCTACTCTAGGCAGCTGCTGCGAGGCACCCTCTGCAGGACTGTGTTACAGATTGGTAGGTATTTCCCCCAGGGACAGCAAGTTGAAGTTTCTCAGAACCATAAATCTGGGAAACTCCACTGCCAATCCTGAGATGGCTTCCAGCATTCAGGCAGGGATGTTGCCACACAGCAGGGAGGCTGGTACAATAACAATAACAATCCCAATTGCTGGCTTCCGGTTTCGGATCGCGGCACGCGCAGTCGCACGGAGAGAGCCGTCTCTCCTACCGGCTGTTTTCCCTCCGCCGGTAGACCCTTAACCGGGTCGAAAGTCGCCCCATAGAGGTGACCACCGCTTGAGGAGGCCCCTGCTTGACTGGGGAAGGGCGGCAGCTCTCCTTAGTTCGAGCTATCTCCTTAGGGCCGTCGGAGGAAAGATCGGCCAGCAAAATGGACGATCACTTCGCCGCACCAGCTGAAAGCCAGAAGAACAACTAAGCATAAAGAACCCCAGTGGAGAATCCGGGTGAGACCTTTCCTACCACTTTTTTCCCTAATTACTCTCCTGTCAAAAGCTTTTGTGCTTGAATTACTTCCCTGCTGTGAGGGAGCAGCGTTTGGGCATTCGGGAAAAACAGCTTTGAAAAAAAAATAATAATAAACCAGTTAATTTTTATGGACTATTTAAATTTTGGAATACTGAAGGGACCTGAAAACATTTTATTCTTGATTATTATTGTTATAACTACGCATCTATTACTTTGGAGAGGCCTTTCTTCATCTTTTTCAACACGAAAAATAAAAAATCTATTAATTTGGAAAGAAAAAAAGATTTTATGGTCTGCTGAGGACATCTTGTGACGAAAAGTGGTACTGCAACTGTATATTTTTTTTATGGCTGGGAATGGCTTTGACCTTCAAAAGATGATAAGCATAAGATAACTGAAACAGCTGTGTGGTGATCTGGTCTATTGAAAATTGGAGGTGAACATTTGTTTGATTTCTACGAAATAGAGCCTTCTCTAAAAGATTAAAAAATCTTTCTACTACTGATATGGAACCTAACACACAACTGGACTATGAGCTCATATTGGAAAAAATTCTGGAAGCCACAGAGGATATGAACTCTTACTTTCAAACTTTGACAGATCAAATTATAGACCGAAAAACAGCGCAGAAGAAGCAGATTGGCGCTAAAGAGATTAGTGAACAATATGTACAACCTAAAGAGGAACCACGTCAACAACTCAACTATGAAACTACACTGAGAGAAACTGTGGAAACCAAAGAACAAATTAACTTTATACAATTCCAAACGCAATCTATGGAGAAGCCTGACGATCAAAGAATAACTTTAACGGAGATGTCTGAAGCATTAACATCAACAGAGACTGACACTCAGATACAAGTTATTGAAAATTGTGATAAGGTGGATAAACAACTGGCAAATATAACATGGAATAAAACGGCTTTTACCATCCAAAGGCTACTAGAAGAAAGGAAAGAGAACTTTGACCAATTTGAAGCATTAAAGAATATGGACCTTTTAATATTGTGGTTTGATGATGCAGGAATTTTATTATGGAAACCGATATGGCACAGAAAGAAACCTAGAGTTAGATTTAAAAATGTATTTTAAAGTTTTATTTAATGGGTTTAAAAAGGCTTTGATTTTTTGACTGAGTTAATAACTAATGGAGCACGTGAAATTTCTAAGAGGATACCCTTTGTAACAATATTTTGTTTTAGATATGATAATTACTGGAGAGGTAAACTTTATTTACTGGTTTTAAAAGATTTTCATAGATATAGATGAATTGATAGAATATATACTTAAATTAGATAGAAATCTATTTGTTGGTTTGATATTTTTACTCTAAATAAGATAATTATTTTGAAATAGAAGTAGAATAAGAGGGATGGGTGACAAGAGAAGAAATGGTATTAATGAAGAAAATATAAGAATATTACTGCGGGAATAATATACCAGATATAATTACTATGTAAAAAAAAAAGGACACCCGAAGTGTTAATAATATGTCTATCTAAGGCCAATTGGAATATGGTAATTGTAAGTTAGTAAAGCTTAAAACAGGACCTGGATCTTTAGAATTGAAATGTGAGTGATATTTGATAGGATTGTTTGAAGCTTATATAGAAATGTATTAATTTGAATATGCAAGACTAAATGAGGGAATTAGAGAGGGAATTTTAAATGAATTGATTTGGGCTATATATTTGTGATTGTTTTTCTTTTTTTTGGATGTTCAATATACCCACCTCCACGGTGGTTCCTAAGCACTCTGATGTAACCCTTTTACCCCTATAAAAATCTAATAAAATATATTTTAAAAAAAACAAAAAAAACAAACAATCCCAATTGCTCCCTTGAGATTAATTGAAGAATAGAGTCTCACAACTGGCAACTTGTAGATGGTAGCAACCCCTGATGGCTACCAGAGATTCCCAGATGACCATTTTCCCTTCTCCCCGGGACCAGGGTCTTGGCTGATGCCACACCCTAAATCTGATTGGGCATATTTCAAAGAGAGCACACATTAACACAACACCTCCCCCCCCCTGAGTTTAGCTAGGTCTTGGTAATACATGCCAGGTTAGCCTGCTCCTCATTTATAATGTCTCAAATAAAGAAGCCTTGTTGTCAATCAACTGACACTCAGCAGCAGGAGTCAAAAATCTTTGCTATTCCTACAATGATTATGAAAGAATGGCATGAAGGCATATTTATAGTTGCATTGGCTGTTTTAGTAGTCTTATGACACCAATGAGCTACAAGTGAGTGTGGTTTCATCCTTTCGCCCTATTAAAGAAAACAGGCCTGTTCTCAGAAAGCACAGAGAGTGCCTTGTTTTCATGCCATTATTCTGAAGCATTTCTCGCCCAATTCATTGTCCATAGTTTTGGCTCCAGTTCACTGCCCGTTCTTCTGACTAGCAATGTCTTGTTCAATTCAGGTTACAAGTTATCTGTTATCTTCTTTGGAAGTTTTGGAAGAATCGGTGCTTAATTAATTTTACCACAATTCAGCCAGAATGTCCCCTTTTCTTGAATGAGGATTTTAAAGTGTTGCTTAAAACAGGATGATGCCTCTTTGTCATTTTGCATGCATTTTGCATCATAAAGACTTAACTGTTTTTCTTTTTTTCTTAATTACTTAGCAAGTTAACCTGAATAGATTGTTAGAAATACCACTGAGAAAAACATGCTAAAATGCTTTTCCAAAGGCAAAATGCCAAAGAAAAGAATCCACTCAAATCTCAACTTTTCATTTAGCTTTAGCCATGTATTAGCTCATTATATATTTTATTCTTACAGTACAAATTAGACTATAATCCATACTATGGATACAGAGGAATAAGAAATTTTCCTACTTATGGCTGTATTGAGACTAAAAGGAAGAATCCCTTAAAGCATGAACAGAATGTATGTTCACCTCCTACATCTGGGATTGCCATGCATAGCTGCCACTACATTTTATGTAGTATAGAATTTGAAATAATGTTTAACCTTAAATCCATTTTAACTGTGTTCCTTGATTTTCATTACTAGAGCTTGCCAGTCTTTTGCATTTTTAATTATCAGAATAATATAATTAACATAGTGCAAGTTATTGATGTTTCTTCTTTCAGATTTAAAATTATACTCATCTTCTAATTCAGCCTGTGTCAATATCTATTTGACATGTGAGTTGAGCAAATAAAGAGAAAGCAATATATATAATTTTGTCCAATTCCTTTGCAAATTTGAAACCATTCTGTTTTGCAATATTCTATCTAGACTACAGCTTCCAATCTTGTGTATAATATAGCTTTCACAGGTTGCTGAAGTAATACAAAAGAGCTATCAAAAGGACATCCTTATAAAACACTTGATCCAAGATGTAAAATTATCTACCTATGCCATAAGTCAGGGCTGTCAAACTGCCGGCCCATGGGCCGGACGCGTCACAAGGAAACCCCATTGCCGGTTTGACATGTCTGCCATAAGTTATTTCCACATATTCTGAACCTCTAAGGAGACTTATCTTACATTTATGAGTTACTGTTCTATTGATACTGGCGTGCAATTTAAGATGCCCTGTTGAATGGATCCTATGTCTGAATAGATATGCATACACTGCAATTACAGTAAGAATAAATTTGTTACGAAATAAAATTCTGAAATACATTTGAAAGATACAGCATTGAACTGAATCTCTTCAGGTCTAAATATTATTTAGTTTCAATAACTGGGAAGAAGTTAACTCATATTCATTTACATAAGGCAGAACATTTCCAGGATTCCCATATCAGAATAGTCTGTGATATTATAAATTGCACATAAAAGTGAAAAAATTATGAAATATAATATTTCCAAATACAGTGATCAGTTACTTTTTGAGAATGAAAACTTTGGGAGTATAAAATAAATTATACTATCATACATTAAATTATACTAAAATAGTAAAGTTAAAGAGAAAGCAGAAAATAGTGGTAGGATGATTGCAATACCCTTACATTATCTAAGGTTACTGAGATTATGTTCAGTGATGGTTTTAGCTCAAAGATAAGTATTTCTGCCTGAAGAAACTGCATTTAGAAACTCATTTTTGACTATTCTCCACTGAATCTCTACCACAAAGGGCTTCAATTTACATAAAGGATTGCCAATTTTTAGGAAGAAAAATAATTTCTATAAAGACAAAGCTACTGTGTACAACCTATTTTGTTTAAATTTATATATAGTATCACATGGGTGTGAAAAACAATGCATAATTCAAATTAGAGATAGAATGTGTTTAAATATCTTGTTATTTCTGGAAAATGCATCTGTGTCACTGCAAAGAATGCTTCAGTTTTTCTAGATAGTCTTAACCACAAATAACATGTTAGTCTTAACCAGAAGTCTTTTGTTGCATCCCTATGAGGAAGATTTTCAAGTCTGAAGTATAAGAATTTGGAAAGGCAAGGATGTGTAGATAAGAGTTAATTTGTGTTTCTGTTCAGAATGTGGCTACATGAATAAAGTTGAATCATTTTAGGGTAGAGACCGATATTATTCTTACTGTCTGAATGAAAGTTTCTGTTAGTTTCTGTTTGCAATTCAGGAGTAAAAACCATGTTCTGTGTTAATTAATCCAAAGATTCTATTATGTCCTTGTTACAATAAAATCAAATTTATAGTAATCATCCTTCACTGTTTAGAAAGGTTGAATAGGGTATTGGGGTTAAAAATTCTATAAAGTAATCTTGAATATTCACTGTTGTGTAGAACAGTTTAAGTAATATATATGTATAGGTATAGGTATATATGTATGTGTATGTGTGTATATATAATTTATATATACATACACACATGCATACACACAGGTGAAAGTATCACTTAGATTTCTAGTTTGTAGGAGTCATGAGAGACTATCCCAGAGATCTCTCATATGATGCTTTGGAGGAAAAAAATGTAATAATCACACTTTGATGCAAAGAGGCAGCCAGGAATCAAATAGGAAATACAGCTGCAATTTTTAATCACTGTCATAGTAAATCCAGTAGGACTATCAGAAAATTTTTAGAAATTGTTCCCTATAATCTGCAAATCTAACTGTATTTAGAATCTTTGGGATATTTGCGCATTGACTGATTGGTTCTGCTTTCCAGATTACTTATTTTCATTTTTTACCAATTCAAAATAATTTGATGAGAGATTATTTGCTTTTTAAATTTCTTGCGAAGAAAAGGAACATTTTGGTGAAAATCTCGTAGGTGAATATGGCATTCTTGCAATTTTATTTAGTTATGGCCAAAGAGTATGATTACCTTGTCTTCGGTTTTTCTAAAATCTACTTTGCATGTGATACTTCAGTTACATTTCAAGGGAAGGAAATGCCTCATGTGGAAATGCCTCATTGGACGTTTTGGATTAAGAGGTATGAGTAGTCAGGAAGGCTTTTGAGTAATAGAAACATATGTGACAGAAAACAACATCAGCAGTATACTCTGCCACTTCCAATAATAATTCAAAAACGTCATACAGAAAATGTGGAAAGAAATGGGTAGGGTTCCCCAAGAATAAGGCAGAAGAACAATTAGAAAAGTTGTAAAGCATTTTCAGCATAGCATTAACTTTATTGAAGTTGATGAAATCTTACGATGCAGACCCCTGCACGTAGCACATATGCAGAGATGGCAACAACAGCCTAAATTGTCAGCTTGCATTATAAAACAAGAAAGCAACTATAGCGTATCTTTAATCAGAAGGATAACTATATTCTTACTGTCTTGGGTTCCACTGCACCTCTCCATGTTATCAGGAATGTCTATCAGAATAGATGCTTTCATTCTTTGTTCTTCTGCTGAGGAACACAAGTTACCATTATATTTCAGACTTCCTTCATTACTATAGATTAGGGGTGTCAAACTGCCAGCCCACGGGCCGGATGCGTCATGCCGAAACCGCGCCCACCCCAGCTCCGGCAATGGGGAAAAGTCACGATACGTCGTGACACATCACGTGACATTGCGAGTTTGACACCCCTGCTATAGATGATCTTTGAAATGGCAGAATATCAGGCTGATATATCAGCTGACACTTTTACAGCTGATGAAATTTGATTGTGGTAAATGAGTTCAATATTTTATTTCAATTTTTTTTCAATGATTCTCTTAAAAGTTTCTGAAACTGCCCCTCCTCTACTAAGGAAAAGAATATCAGAGCTGTTGAGTTTGTCCTGTTTTTCTTAGGAATGAGTGTGAATTTTATTTCCTTCTTTGATAAATTATTTGACTTTTCATTAAAACTATGAAATAACTTCAGATTTAACTAAATATCTCATGTAGGAAAAATAAAACTGACAGATTTGAATGCTATGTATTCGCTAACATTGGCTGTGCTGTATTAGAGTTATATTTTGATAATCTTTACGTTTAGCAAATGTTTTTCAAGCAGGTCAACAAGATCTTTTCTATGTTAGGATTAGCTATACCAGTTGAATTTCATCTCTAAGCATAGTGAGGTTTTGATTTGCTATTTGCTTTAATTTACTGGCAGGTTTCTTTCTAAATGTAGGAGAAAGCAAAACTGACAGGTCTTCCATTTGTGGTTTGCTGTCTTCAAAGAATTCTTCCAGTTTCTCTACAGACTTTCAAAAGGATTGCCCTACTGTATTTGTTCTGAGACAGAAAAGCCCCTCCCCATTTAGCAATATTTATAGTCACAATTTTATTATTTAAATGTTGCTATTTATAGGGTCTATGAGTAACTTAAACATTTTTAATAGTATCAGAATTTGTGGCTTTCCTAAAGTCTCTACAATGTAATAGTCTCTTCTGCTGTTTATCAAACAAATTATATAGTATGGATAACAGAGTTATTTTCTTCACCCGTCTATACTA
>JALGBA010001101.1:0-33733 GCA_023970755.1 Azemiops feae
CCAAATGTAAAAACGGATGCCAGAATGAGATTCGGGGTTAAATTTAATGCTTAAAAATGGTGCTTTATCTAGTTTTTAAAAACATAGCTCTTTTGGTGTCCTGGGAAGGAAATTCCTGATGCCGGGGTCAGGGATTTTTGTATACAGGAGGTGAATTTTTTTTTGACCCAACTGTAAAAACGTATGCGAGAATGAGATTCCGGGTTAAATTTCATGCTTAAAAATGGTGCTTTTTCTAGTTTTCAAAAATTGAGCTATTTTGGTGTCCGGGGAAGGAAATTCCTGATGCCGGGGTCACAGATTTATCTGCCCAGGAAGCGGAAAAAAATGTTATGTCCCAAATGTAAAAACGGACGCCAGAATGAGATTCGGGGTTAAATTTCATGCTTAAAAATGGTGCTTTTTCTAGTTTTTAAAAATTCAGCTCTTTTGGTGTCCAGGGAAGGAAATTCCTGATGCCGGGGTCAGGGATTTTTGTATACAGGAAGTGAATTTTTTTTTTGACCCAAATGTAAAAACGGATGCGAGAATGAGATTCGGGGTTAAATTTCATGCTTAAAAATGGTGCTTTTTCTAGTTTTTAAAAATTGAGCTCTTTTGGTGTCCGGGGAAGGAAATTCCTAATGCCGGGATGAAGGATTTCTGTACCCAGGAAGCGAAAAAAATGTTATATCCCAAATGTAAAAACGGATGCCAGAATGAGATTCGGGGTTAAATTTCATGCTTAAAAATGGTGCTTTTTCTAGTTTTTAAAAATTGAGCTATTTTGGTGTCCGGGGAACGAAATTCCTAATGCCGGGGTCACGGATTTCTGTACCCAGGAAGCGAAAAAAATGTTATATCCCAAATGTAAAAACGGATGCCAGAATGAGATTCGGGGTTAAATTTCATGCTTAAAAATGGTGCTTTTTCTAGTTTTTAAAAACATAGCTCTTTTGGTGTCCGGGGAAGGAAATTCCTGATCAGGGATTTTTGTATACAGGAGGTGAATTTTTTCTTTGACCCAAATGTAAAAACGGATGCGAGAATGAGATTCGGGGTTACATTTCATACTTAAAAATGGTGCTTTTTCTAGTTTTTAAAACAGCTCTTTTGGTGTCCGGGGAAGGAAATTGCTGATGACGGGGTCAGGGATTTTTGTATACAGGAGGTGAATTTTTTTTGACCCAAATGTAAAAAAGGATGCGAGAATGAGATTCGGGGTTAAATTTCATGTTTAAAAATGGTGCTTTTTCTAGTTTTTAAAAATTGAGCTCTTTTGGTGTCTGGGGAAGGAAATTCCAGATGCCGGGGGCACGGAGTTCTGTGCCCAGGAAGCGAAAAAAATGTTATATCCCAAATGTAAAAACGGATGCCAGAATGAGATTCGGGGTTAAATTTCATACTTAAAAATGGTGCTTTTTCTAGTTTTTAAAAACATAGCTCTTTTGGTGTCCTGGGAAGGAAATTCCTGATGCCGGGGTCAGGGATTTTTGTATACAGGAGGGAATTTTTTGACCCTAACTGTAAAATACGTATGCGAGAAATGTCTTCGGGTTAAATTTTCTATGCTTAAATGTGCCTTTTTCTAGTTTTAAAAATTGAGCTCTTTTGGTGTCTTGGGAAGGAATTCTGATGCCGGGGTCCAGCAGGATTTTCTCTGCCCAGAAGCGGAAAAATATGTTATGTCACAATGTAAAAACCGGACGCCAGAATGAGATTCGGGTTCAATTTTCATGTTAAAATGGTGGCCTTTTCTAAGTTTTTAAAACAATTGAAGCTCTTTTGGTGTCTGGGGAAGGAAATTTCCGAGATGCCGGGGGCACGGAGTTTCTGTTCCCTGAACGAAAAAAATGTATATTCCCAAATGTAAAAACGGATGTCAAGAATGAGATTCGGGTTAATTTTCATACTTTAAAATGGTGCTTTTTCTAGTTTTAAAAATACATAGCCTCTTTTGGTGTCCTGGGAAGGAAATTCCTGATGCCGGGGTCAGGGATTTTTGTATACAGGAGGTGAATTTTTTTTTGACCCAACTGTAAAAACGTATGCGAGAATGAGATTCTGGGTTAAATTTCATGCTTAAAAATGGTGCTTTTTCTAGTTTTTAAAAATTCAGCTCTTTTGGTGTCCGGGGAAGGAAATTCCTGATGCCGGGGTCACGGATTTCTCTGCTCAGGAAGCGGAAAAAAATATTATGTCCCAAATGTAAAAACGGACGCCAGAATGAGATTCGGGGTTAAATTTCATGCTTAAAAATGGTGCTTTTTCTAGTTTTTAAAAATTGAGCTCTTTTGGTGTCCGGGGAAGGAAATTCCTGATGCCGGGGTCAGGGATTTTTGTATACAGGAAGTGAATTTTTTTTTGACCCAAATGTAAAAACGGATGCGAGAATGAGATTCGGGGTTAAATTTCATGCTTAAAAATGGTGCTTTTTCTAGTTTTTAAAAATTGAGCTCTTTTGGTGGCCGGGGAAGGAAATTCCTAATGCCGGGGTCAGGGATTTTTGTATACAGGAGGTGAATTTTTTTTTTGACCCAAATGTAAAAACGGAATGCGAGAATGAGATTCGGGGTTAAATTTCATGTTTAAAAATGGTCCTTTTTCTAGTTTTTAAAAATTGAGCTCTTTTGGTGTCTGGGGAAGGAAATTCCAGATGCCGGGGGCACGGAGTTCTGTGCCCAGGAAGCGAAAAAAATGTTATATCCCAAATGTAAAAACGGATGCCAGAATGAGATTCGGGGTTAAATTTCATACTTAAAAATGGTGCATTTTTCTAGTTTTTTTAAAAACTAGCTCTTTTTGGGTGTCCTGGGAAGGAAATTCCTGATCCGTAGTCAGGGATTTTTGTAATCCATGGGTTGAATTTTTTTTGACCCACTGTAAAAACTTATGCGGAGTAAGATTCCCGGGTTTAAATTCATGCTTAAAATGGTGCTCTTTCTAGTTTTTAAAATGCCAGCTCTTTTAAGCTTTTTTTGTTGTCTGGAGAAGGAAATTTCTGTGGGATTTCTGTGCTCAGGAGACGAAAAGTTTTTTTTGACCCAAATGTAAAAACAGACGCCAGACTGAGATTCGAGGTTAAATTTCATGCTTAAAAATGGTGCTTTTTCTAGTTTTTAATAATTGAGCTCTTTTCGGTGGGCCGGGAAGGGAATTCATGATGCCGGGGTCAGGGATTTGTATACAGAGGTGAATCTTTTTTTGACCCAATGTAAAAAACGGATGCGAGAAATGAGATTCGGGGTTAAATTTCATGTTTAAAAATGGTGCTTTTTCTAGTTTTTAAAAATTGAGCTCTTTTGGTGTCTGGGGAAGGAAATTCCAGATGCCAGGGTCACGGAGTTCTGTGCCCAGGAAGCAAAAAAAATGTTATATCCCAAATGTAAAAACGGATGCCAGAATGAGATTCGGGGTTAAATTTAATGCTTAAAAATGGTGCTTTATCTAGTTTTTAAAAACATAGCTCTTTTGGTGTCCTGGGAAGGAAATTCCTGATGCCGGGGTCAGGGATTTTTGTATACAGGAGGTGAATTTTTTTTTGACACAACTGTAAAAACGTATGCGAGAATGAGATTCCGGGTTAAATTTCATGCTTAAAAATGGTGCTTTTTCTAGTTTTTAAAAATTGAGCTATTTTGGTGTCCGGGGAAGGAAATTCCTGATGCCGGGGTCACAGATTTATCTGCCCAGGAAGCGGAAAAAAATGTTATGTCCCAAATGTAAAAACGGACGCCAGAATGAGATTCGGGGTTAAATTTCATGCTTAAAAATGGTGCTTTTTCTAGTTTTTAAAAATTCAGCTCTTTTGGTGTCCGGGGAAGGAAATTCCTGATGCCGGGGTCACGGATTTCTCTGCCCAGGAAGCGGAAAAAAATGTTATGTCCCAAATGTAAAAACGGATGCGAGAATGAGATTCGGGGTTAAATTTCATGCTTAAAAATGGTGCTTTTTCTAGTTTTTAAAAATTGAGCTCTTTTGGTGTCCGGGGAAGGAAATTCCTGATGCCGGGGTCAGGGATTTTTGTATACAGGAGGTGAATTTTTTTTTTGACCCAAATGTAAAAACGGATGCGAGAATGAGATTCGGGGTTAAATTTCATGTTTAAAAATGGTGCTTTTTCTAGTTTTTAAAAATTGAGCTCTTTTGGTGTCTGGGGAAGGAAATTCCAGATGCCGGGGGCACGGAGTTCTGTGCCCAGGAAGCGAAAAAAATGTTATATCCCAAATGTAAAAACGGATGCCAGAATGAGATTCGGGGTTAAATTTCATACTTAAAAATGGTGCTTTTTCTAGTTTTTAAAAACATAGCTCTTTTGGTGTCCTGGGAAGGAAATTCCTGATGCCGGGGTCAGGGATTTTTGTATACAGGAGGTGAATTTTTTTTTGACCCAACTGTAAAAACGTATGCGAGAATGAGATTCCGGGTTAAATTTCATGCTTAAAAATGGTGCTTTTTCTAGTTTTCAAAAATTGAGCTATTTTGGTGTCCGGGGAAGGAAATTCCTGATGCCGGGGTCACAGATTTATCTGCCCAGGAAGCGGAAAAAAATGTTATGTCCCAAATGTAAAAACGGACGCCAGAATGAGATTCGGGGTTAAATTTCATGCTTAAAAATGGTGCTTTTTCTAGTTTTTAAAAATTCAGCTCTTTTGGTGTCCAGGGAAGGAAATTCCTGATGCCGGGGTCAGGGATTTTTGTATACAGGAAGTGAATTTTTTTTTTGACCCAAATGTAAAAACGGATGCGAGAATGAGATTCGGGGTTAAATTTCATGCTTAAAAATGGTGCTTTTTCTAGTTTTTAAAAATTGAGCTCTTTTGGTGTCCGGGGAAGGAAATTCCTAATGCCGGGGTGAAGGATTTCTGTACCCAGGAAGCGAAAAAAATGTTATATCCCAAATGTAAAAACGGATGCCAGAATGAGATTCGGGGTTAAATTTCATGCTTAAAAATGGTGCTTTTTCTAGTTTTTAAAAATTGAGCTATTTTGGTGTCCGGGGAATGAAATTCCTAATGCCGGGGTCACGGATTTCTGTACCCAGGAAGCGAAAAAAATGTTATATCCCAAATGTAAAAACGGATGCAAGAATGAGATTCGGGGTTAAATTTCATGCTTAAAAATGGTGCTTTTTCTAGTTTTTAAAAACATAGCTCTTTTGGTGTCCGGGGAAGGAAATTCCTGATCAGGGATTTTTGTATACAGGAGGTGAATTTTTTCTTTGACGCAAATGTAAAAACGGATGCGAGAATGAGATTCGGGGTTACATTTCATACTTAAAAATGGTGCTTTTTCTAGTTTTTAAAACATAGCTCTTTTGGTGTCCGGGGAAGGAAATTGCTGATGACGGGTTCAGGGATTTTTGTATACAGGAGGTGAATTTTTTTTGACCCAAATGTAAAAAAGGATGCGAGAATGAGATTCGGGGTTAAATTTCATGATTAAAAATGGTGTTTTTCTAGTTTTTAAAAATTGAGCTCTTTTGGTGTCCGGGGAACGAAATTCCTAATGCCGGGGTCACGGATTTCTGTACCCAGGAAGCGAAAAAAATGTTATGTCCCAAATGTACAAACGGACGCAAGAATGAGATTCGGTGTTAAATTTCATGTTTAAAAATGGTGCTTTTTCTAATTTTTAAAAATTGAGCTAGCTTGGTGTCTCAGGAACGAAATTCCTGATTTCTGTGTCTAAAAGGCGAAAAAACTTTTTTTGACCCAAATGTAAAAACGGATGCGAGAATGAGATTCGGGGTTACATTTCATACTTAAAAATGGTGCTTTTTCTAGTTTTTAAAAATTGAGCTCTTTTGGTGTCCGGGAAACGAAATTCCTAATGCCGGGGTGAAGGATTTCTGTACCCAGGAAGCGAAAAAAATGTTATATCCCAAATGTAAAAACGGATGCCAGAATGAGATTCGGGGTTAAATTTCATGCTTAAAAATGGTGCTTTTTCTAGTTTTTAAAAATTGAGCTATTTTGGTGTCCGGGGAAGGAAATTCCTAATGCCGGGGTCACGGATTTCTGTACCCAGGAAGCGGAAAAAATGTTATATCCCAAATGTAAAAACGGATGCCAGAATGAGATTCGGGGTTAAATTTCATGCTTAAAAATGGTGCTTTTTCTAGTTTTTAAAAACATAGCTCTTTTGGTGTCCGGGGAAGGAAATTCCTGATCAGGGATTTTTGTATACAGGAGGTGAATTTTTTCTTTGACCCAAATGTAAAAACGGATGCGAGAATGAGATTCGGGGTTACATTTCATACTTAAAAATGGTGCTTTTTCTAGTTTTTAAAACATAGCTCTTTTGGTGTCCGGGGAAGGAAATTGCTGATGACGGGGTCAGGGATTTTTGTATACAGGAGGTGAATTTTTTTTGACCCAAATGTAAAAAAGGATGCGAGAATGAGATTCGGGGTTAAATTTCATGTTTAAAAATGGTGCTTTTTCTAGTTTTTAAAAACATAGCTCTTTTGGTGTCCGGGGAAGGAAATTCCTGATGCCGGGGTCAGGGATTTTTGTATACAGGAGGAAAATTTTTTTTTGACCCAAATGTAAAAACGGATGCGAGAATGAGATTCGGGGTTAAATTTCATGCTTAAAAATGGTGCTTTTTCTAGTTTTTAAAAATTGAGCTATTTTGGTGTCTGGGGAAGGAAATTCCAGATGCCGGGGTCACGGATTTCTGTGCCCAGGAAGCGAAAAAAATGTTATATCCCAAATGTAAAAACGGATGCCAGAATGAGATTCGGGGTTAAATTTCATGCTTAAAAATGGTGCTTTTTCTAGTTTTTAAAAACATAGCTCTTTTGGTGTCCGGGGAAGGAAATTCCTGATGCCGGGGTCAGGGATTTTTGTATACAGGAGGTGAATTTTTTTTTGACCCAACTGTAAAAACGTATGCGAGAATGAGATTCCGGGTTAAATTTCATGCTTAAAAATGGTGCTTTTTCTAGTTTTTAAAAATTGAGCTATTTTGGTGTCCGGGGAAGGAAATTCCTGATGCCGGGGTCAGGGATTTCTGTGCCCAGGAAGCGAAAAAAATGTTATGTCCCAAATGTACAAACGGACGCAAGAATGAGATTCGGGGTTAAATTTCATGTTTAAAAATGGTGCTTTTTCTAATTTTTAAAAATTGAGCTAGCTTGGTGTCTCAGGAACGAAATTCCTGATTTCTGTGTCCAAAAGGCGAAAAAACTTTTTTTGACCCAAATGTAAAAACGGATGCCAGAATGAGATTCGGGGTTAAATTTCATGCTTAAAATGGTGCTTTTTCTAGTTTTTAAAAATTGAGCTCTTTTGCTGTCAGGGGAAGGAAATTCCTGATGCCGGGGTCACGGATTTCTGTGCCAAGGAAGAGAAAAAAATTTTATGTCCGAAATGTTAAAACGGACGCCCGAATGAGATTCAGGGTTAAATTGTATCCTTAAAAATGGTGCTTTATCTACTTTTTAAAAATTGAGGTATTTTGATGTCCGGGGAAGGAAATTCCTGATGCCGGTCAGAGATTTTTGTGTGCAGGAGGCAAAAAAGTCATGGATTTTTGTGCCCAGGAAGCAAAAAAAAATTTATGTCCCAAATGTAAAAACGGATGCGAGAATGAGATTCGGGGTTAAATTTCATACTTAAAAATGGTGCCTTTTCTAGTTTTTAAAAATTGAGCTATTTTGGTGTCTGGGGAAGGAAATTCCTGATGCCGGGGTCAGGGATTTTTGTATACAGGAGGTGAATTTTTTTTTTGACCCAAATGTAAAAACGGATGCGAGAATGAGATTCAGGGTTAAATTTCATGTTTAAAAATGGTGCTTTTTCTAGTTTTTAAAAATTGAGCTCTTTTGGTGTCCGGGGAAGGAAATTCCTGATGCCGGGGTCACGGATTTCTCTGCCCAGGAAGCGGAAAAAAATGTTATGTCCCAAATGTAAAAACGGACGCCAGAATGAGATTCGGGGTTAAATTTCATGCTTAAAAATGGTGCTTTTTCTAGTTTTTAAAAATTGAGCTCTTTTGGTGTCCAGGGAAGGAAATTCCTGATGACGGGGTCAAGGATTTTTGTATACAGGAAGTGATTTTTTTTTTGACCCGAATGTAAAAACGGATGCGAGAATGAGATTCGGGGTTAAATTTCATGCTTAAAAATGGTGCTTTTTCTAGTTTTTAAAAATTGAGCTCTTTTGGTGTCCGGGGAAGGAAATTCCTGATGCCGGGGTCAGGGATTTTTGTATACAGGAGGTGAATTTTTTTTTTCACCCAAATGTAAAAACGGATGCGAGAATGAGATTCGGGGTTAAATTTCATGCTTAAAAATGGTGCTTCTTCTAGTTTTTAAAAATTGAGCTCTTTTGGTGTCTGGGGAAGGAAATTCCAGATGCCGGGGTCACGGATTTCTGTGCCCAGGAAGCGAAAAAAATGTTATGTCCCAAATGTAAAAACAGACGCCAGAATGAGATTTGGGGTTAAATTTCATGCTTAAAAATGATGCTTTTTCTAGTTTTTAAAAATTGAGCTCTTTTGGTGTCTGGGGAAGGAAATTCCACATGCCGGGGTCACGGATTTCTGTGCCCAGGAAGCGAAAAAAATGTTATATCCCAAATGTAAAAACGGATGCCAGAATGAGATTCGGGGTTAAATTTCATGCTTAAAAATGGTGCTTTTTCTAGTTTTTAAAAATTGAGCTCTTTTGGTGTCTGGGGAAGGAAATTCCAGATGCCGGGGTCACGGAGTTCTGTGCCCAGGAAGCGAAAAAAAGTTATATCCCAAATGTAAAAACGGATGCCAGAATGAGATTCGGGGTTAAATTTCATGCTTAAAAATGGTGCTTTATCTAGTTTTTAAAAACATAGCTCTTTTGGTGTCCTGGGAAGGAAATTCCTGATGCCGGGGTCAGGGATTTTTGTATAGAGGAGGTGAATTTTTTTTTGACCCAACTGTAAAAACGTATGCGAGAATGAGATTCCGGGTTAAATTTCATGCTTAAAAATGGTGCTTTTTCTAGTTTTTAAAAATTGAGCTATTTTGGTGTCCGGGGAAGGAAATTCCTGATGCCGGGGTCACGGATTTCTCTGCCCAGGAAGCGGAAAAAAATGTTATGTCCCAAATGTAAAAACGGATGCCAGAATGAGATTCGGGGTTAAATTTCATGCTTAAAAATGGTGCTTTTTCTAGTTTTTAAAAATTGAGCTCTTTTGGTGTCTGGGGAAGGAAATTCCTGATGCCGGGGTCAGGGATTTTTGTATACAGGAAGTGAATTTTTTTTTGACCCAAATGTAAAAACGGATGCGAGAATGAGATTCGGGGTTAAATTTCATGCTTAAAAATGGTGCTTTTTCTAGTTTTTAAAAATTGAGCTCTTTTGGTGTCTGGGGAAGGAAATTCCTAATGCCGGGGTCAGGGATTTTTGGAAACAGGAAGTGAATTTTTTTTGACCGAAATGTAAAAACGGATGCGAGAATGAGATTCGGGGTTAAATTTCATGCTTAAAAATGGTGCTTTTTCTAGTTTTTAAAAATTGAGCTATTTTGGTGTCTGGGGAAGGAAATTCCAGATGCCGGGGTCACAGATTTCTGTGCCCAGGAAGCGAAAAAAATGTTATGTCCCAAATGTAAAAACGGACGCCAGAATGAGTTTTAGGGTTAAATTTCATGCTTAAAAATGGTGCTTTTTCTAGTTTTTAAAAACATAGCTCTTTTGGTGTCCGGGGAAGGAAATTCCTGATGCCGGGGTCAGGGATTTTTGTATACAGGAGGTGAATTTTTTTTTTTACCGAAATGTAAAAACGGATGCGAGAATGAGATTCGGGGTTAAATTTCATGTTTAAAAATGGTGCTTTTTCTAGTTTTTAAAAATTGAGCTCTTTTGGTGTCTGGGGAAGGAAATTCCTAATGCCGGGGTCAGGGATTTTTGTAAACAGGAAGTGAATTTTTTTTGACCCAAATGTAAAAACGGATGCCAGAATGAGATTCGGGGTTAAATTTCATGCTTAAAATGGTGCTTTTTCTAGTTTTTAAAAATTGAGCTATTTTGGTGTCCGGGGAAGGAAATTCCTGATGCCAGGGTCAGGGATTTCTGTGCCCAGGAAGAGAAAAAAATCTTATGTCCCAAATGTAAAAACGGATGCGAGAATGAGATTCGGGGTTAAATTTCATGCTTAAAAATGGTGCTTTTTCTAATTTTTAAAAATTGAGCTAGCTTGGTGTCTCAGGAACGAAATTCCTGATTTCTGTGTCCAAAAGGCGAAAAAAATTTTTTTGACCCAACTGTAAAAACGGATGCGAGAATGAGATTCGGGGTTAAATTTCATGCTTAAAATGGTGCTTTATCTACTTTTTAAAAATTGAGGTATTTTGATGTCCGGCAAAGGAAATTCCTGATGCCGGTCAGAGATTTTTGTGTGCAGGAGGCAAAAAAGTCACGGATTTCTCTGCCCAGGAAGCGGAAAAAAATGTTATGTCCCAAATGTAAAAACGGACGCCAGAATGAGATTCGGGGTTAAATTTCATGCTTAAAATGGTGCTTTTTCTAGTTTTTAAAAATTGAGCTCTTTTGGTGTCCGGGGAAGGAAATTCCTGATGCCGGGGTCAGGGATTTTTGTATACAGGAAGTGAATTTTTTTTTGACCCAAATGTAAAAACGGATACGAGAATGAGATTCGGGGTTAAATTTCATGCTTAAAAATGGTGCTTTTTCTAGTTTTTAAAAATTGAGCTCTTTTGGTGTCTGGGGAAGGAAATTCCAGATGCCGGGGTCACGGATTTCTGTGCCCAGGAAGCGAAAAAAATGTTATGTCCCAAATGTAAAAACAGACGCCAGAATGAGATTTGGGGTTAAATTTCATGCTTAAAAATGATGCTTTTTCTAGTTTTTAAAAATTGAGCTCTTTTGCTGTCCGGGGAAGGAAATTCCTGATGCCGGGGTCAGAGATTTTTGTATACAGGAGGTGAATTTTTTTTTTGACCCAAATGTAAAAACGGATGCGAGAATGAGATTCGGGGTTAAATTTTATGTTTAAAAATGGTGCTTTTTCTAGTTTTTAAAAATTGAGCTCTTTTGGTGTCTGGGGAAGGAAATTCCAGATGCCGGGGTCACGGATTTCTGTGCCCAGGAAGCGAAAAAAATGTTATATCCCAAATGTAAAAACGGATGCCAGAATGAGATTCGGGGTTAAATTTCATGCTTAAAAATGGTGCTTTTTCTAGTTTTTAAAAACATAGCTCTTTTGGTGTCCGGGGAAGGAAATTCCTGATGCCGGGGTCAGGGATTTTTGTATACAGGAGGTGAATTTTTTTTTTGACCCAAATGTAAAAACGGATGCGAGAATGAGATTCGGGGTTAAATTTCATGTTTAAAAATGGTGCTTTTTCTAGTTTTTAAAAATTGAGCTCTTTTGGTGTCTGGGGAAGGAAATTCCTGATGCCGGGGTCAGGGATTTTTGTAACAGGAAGTGAATTTTTTTTGACCCAAATGTAAAAACGGATGCCAGAATGAGATTCGGGGTTAAATTTCATGCTTAAAATGGTGCTTTTTCTAGTTTTTAAAAATTGAGCTATTTTGGTGTCCGGGGAAGGAAATTCCTGATGCCAGGGTCAGGGATTTCTGTGCCCAGGAAGAGAAAAAAATCTTATGTCCCAAATGTAAAAACGGATGCGAGAATGAGATTCGGGGTTAAATTTCATGCTTAAAAATGGTGCTTTTTCTAATTTTTAAAAATTGAGCTAGCTTGGTGTCTCAGGAACGAAATTCCTGATTTCTGTGTCCAAAAGGCGAAAAAAATTTTTTTGACCCAACTGTAAAAACGGATGCGAGAATGAGATTCGGGGTTAAATTTCATGCTTAAAATGGTGCTTTATCTACTTTTTAAAAATTGAGGTATTTTGATGTCCGGCAAAGGAAATTCCTGATGCCGGTCAGAGATTTTTGTGTGCAGGAGGCAAAAAAGTCACGGATTTCTCTGCCCAGGAAGCGGAAAAAAATGTTATGTCCCAAATGTAAAAACGGACGCCAGAATGAGATTCGGGGTTAAATTTCATGCTTAAAATGGTGCTTTTTCTAGTTTTTAAAAATTGAGCTCTTTTGGTGTCCGGGGAAGGAAATTCCTGATGCCGGGGTCAGGGATTTTTGTATACAGGAGGTGAATTTTTTTTTTCACCCAAATGTAAAAACGGATGCGAGAATGAGATTCGGGGTTAAATTTCATGCTTAAAAATGGTGCTTCTTCTAGTTTTTAAAAATTGAGCTCTTTTGGTGTCTGGGGAAGGAAATTCCAGATGCCGGGGTCACGGATTTCTGTGCCCAGGAAGCGAAAAAAATGTTATGTCCCAAATGTAAAAACAGACGCCAGAATGAGATTTGGGGTTAAATTTCATGCTTAAAAATGATGCTTTTTCTAGTTTTTAAAAATTGAGCTCTTTTGCTGTCCGGGGAAGGAAATTCCTGATGCCGGGGTCAGAGATTTTTGTATACAGGAGGTGAATTTTTTTTTTGACCCAAATGTAAAAACGGATGCGAGAATGAGATTCGGGGTTAAATTTTATGTTTAAAAATGGTGCTTTTTCTAGTTTTTAAAAATTGAGCTCTTTTGGTGTCTGGGGAAGGAAATTCCAGATGCCGGGGTCACGGATTTCTGTGCCCAGGAAGCGAAAAAAATGTTATATCCCAAATGTAAAAACGGATGCCAGAATGAGATTCGGGGTTAAATTTCATGCTTAAAAATGGTGCTTTTTCTAGTTTTTAAAAATTGAGCTCTTTTGGTGTCTGGGGAAGGAAATTCCAGATGCCGGGGTCACGGAGTTCTGTGCCCAGGAAGCGAAAAAAAGTTATATCCCAAATGTAAAAACGGATGCCAGAATGAGATTCGGGGTTAAATTTCATGCTTAAAAATGGTGCTTTATCTAGTTTTTAAAAACATAGCTCTTTTGGTGTCCTGGGAAGGAAATTCCTGATGCCGGGGTCAGGGATTTTTGTATAGAGGAGGTGAATTTTTTTTTGACCCAACTGTAAAAACGTATGCGAGAATGAGATTCCGGGTTAAATTTCATGCTTAAAAATGGTGCTTTTTCTAGTTTTTAAAAATTGAGCTATTTTGGTGTCCGGGGAAGGAAATTCCTGATGCCGGGGTCACGGATTTCTCTGCCCAGGAAGCGGAAAAAAATGTTATGTCCCAAATGTAAAAACGGATGCCAGAATGAGATTCGGGGTTAAATTTCATGCTTAAAAATGGTGCTTTTTCTAGTTTTTAAAAATTGAGCTCTTTTGGTGTCTGGGGAAGGAAATTCCTGATGCCGGGGTCAGGGATTTTTGTATACAGGAAGTGAATTTTTTTTTGACCCAAATGTAAAAACGGATGCGAGAATGAGATTCGGGGTTAAATTTCATGCTTAAAAATGGTGCTTTTTCTAGTTTTTAAAAATTGAGCTCTTTTGGTGTCTGGGGAAGGAAATTCCTAATGCCGGGGTCAGGGATTTTTGGAAACAGGAAGTGAATTTTTTTTGACCCAAATGTAAAAACGGATGCGAGAATGAGATTCGGGTTAATTTCATGCTTAAATGGTGCTTTAGCTAGTTTTTAAAAACATAGCGTGCGTTTGGTGTCCTGGGGAAGGGAATAGGAAGTTCCGATGCCTGGTCCAGTATTTTTGTATACGGAAGGTGAATTTTTTTTTTGAACACCAACGGTAAAACGAATATGCGGAATGAGGTTCCCCGGGTTGAATTTCATGCTTAAAAAAGGTGCTTTGTCTAGTGTTTTAAAAATTGAGCGTGATTTGGTGTCCGGGAAGGAATTACCTGGATGGCCCGGGTTCACGGATTTTGTTTTTTTTTGTTTTGTTTTGCTCGGGTTGTCTTCTGCCCAGGAAGCGAAAACAAATGTATGTCCTCAAATGTAAAAACGACGCCAGAACAATTGAAGATTTCGGGGGTTAAATTCATGCTTAGAATGGTGCTTTTTCTAGTTTTTAAAAATTGACTCCTTTTGGTGTCCGGGAAGAAATTCCTGGTGCCGTGGTCAGGATTTTTGATCACATGTACAGGGAGTGATTTTTTTTTTTACCCAACTGTAAACGGATAGCGCCAGAATGAGTTTTAGGGTTAAATTTCATGCTTAAAAATGGTGCTTTTTCTAGTTTTTAAAAACATAGCTCTTTTGGTGTCCGGGGAAGGAAATTCCTGATGCCGGGGTCAGGGATTTTTGTATACAGGAGGTGAATTTTTTTTTTGACCGAAATGTAAAAACGGATGCGAGAATGAGATTCGGGGTTAAATTTCATGTTTAAAAATGGTGCTTTTTCTAGTTTTTAAAAATTGAGCTCTTTTGGTGTCTGGGGAAGGAAATTCCTAATGCCGGGGTCAGGGATTTTTGTAAACAGGAAGTGAATTTTTTTTGACCCAAATGTAAAAACGGATGCGAGAATGAGATTCGGGGTTAAATTTCATGCTTAAAAATGGTGCTTTTTCTAGTTTTTAAAAATTGAGCTCTTTTGGTGTCCGGGGAAGGAAATTCCTAATGCCGGGGTCACGGATTTCTGTGCCCAGGAAGTGAAAAAAATGTTATATCCCAAATGTAAAAACGGATGCCAGAATGAGATTCGGGGTTAAATTTCATGCTTAAAAATGGTGCTTTTTCTAGTTTTTAAAAACATAGCTCTTTTGGTGTCCGGGGAAGGAAATTCCTGATGCCGGGGTCAGGGATTTTTGTATACAGGAAGTGAATTTTTTTTGACCCAAATGTAAAAACGGATGCCAGAATGAGATTCGGGGTTAAATTTCATGCTTAAAATGGTGCTTTTTCTAGTTTTTAAAAATTGAGCTATTTTGGTGTCCGGGGAAGGAAATTTCTGATGCCGGGGTCAGGGATTTCTGTGCCCAGGAAACGAAAAAAATGTTATGTCCCAAATGTAAAAACGGATGCGAGAATGAGATTCGGGGTTAAATTTCATGCTTAAAAATGGTGCTTTTTCTAATTTTTAAAAATTGAGCTAGCTTGGTGTCTCAGGAACGAAATTCCTGATTTCTGTGTCCAAAAGGCGAAAAAAATTTTTTTGACCCAACTGTAAAAACGGATGCAAGAATGAGATTCGGGGTTAAATTTCATGCTTAAAATGGTGCTTTATCTACTTTTTAAAAATTGAGGTATCTTGATGTCCGGCATAGGAAATTCCTGATGCCGGTCAGAGATTTTTGTGTGCAGGAGGCAAAAAAGTCACGGATTTCTCTGCCCAGGAAGCGGAAAAAAATGTTATGTCCCAAATGTAAAAACGGACGCCAGAATGAGATTCGGGGTTAAATTTCATACTTAAAAATGGTGCATTTTCTAGTTTTTAAAAATTGAGCTCTTTTGGTGTCCGGGGAAGGAAATTCCTGATGCCGGGGTCAGGGATTTTTGTATACAGGAAGTGAATTTTTTTTTGACCCAAATGTAAAAACGGATACGAGAATGAGATTCGGGGTTAAATTTCATGCTTAAAAATGGTGCTTTTTCTAGTTTTTAAAAATTGAGCTCTTTTGGTGTCTGGGGAAGGAAATTCCAGATGCCGGGGTCACGGATTTCTGTGCCCAGGAAGCGAAAAAAATGTTATGTCCCAAATGTAAAAACGGACGCCAGAATGAGTTTTGGGGTTAAATTTCATGCTTAAAAATGGTGCTTTTTCTAGTTTTTAAAAACATAGCTCTTTTGGTGTCCGGGGAAGGAAATTCCTGATGCCGGGGTCAGGGATTTTTGTATACAGGAGGTGAATTTTTTTTTTGACCGAAATGTAAAAACGGATGCGAGAATGAGATTCGGGGTTAAATTTCATGTTTAAAAATGGTGCTTTTTCTAGTTTTTAAAAATTGAGCTCTTTTGGTGTCTGGGGAAGGAAATTCCTGATGCCGGGGTCACGGATTTCTTTTCCCAGGAAGCTAAAAAAATGTGATTTCCGAAATGTAAAAACGGATGCCAGAATGAAATTCGGGGTTAAATTTCATGCTTAAAAATGGTGCTTTTTCTAGTTTTTAAAAATTGAGCTATTTTGGTGTCCGGGGAAGGAAATTCATGATGCCGGGGTCAGGATTTTTGTGCCCAGGAAGCGAAAAAAAGTTATTGACCCAAATGTAAAAACGGATGCCAGAATGAGATTCGGGGTTAAATTTCATGCTTAAAAATGGTGCTTTATCTAGTTTTTAAAAACATAGCTCTTTTGGTGTCCTGGGAAGGAAATTCCTGATGCCGGGGTCAGGGATTTTTGTATAGAGGAGGTGAATTTTTTTTTGACCCAACTGTAAAAACGTATGCGAGAATGAGATTCCGGGTTAAATTTCATGCTTAAAAATGGTGCTTTTTCTAGTTTTTAAAAATTGAGCTATTTTGGTGTCCGGGGAAGGAAATTCCTGATGCCGGGGTCACGGATTTCTCTGCCCAGGAAGCGGAAAAAAATGTTATGTCCCAAATGTAAAAACGGACGCCAGAATGAGATTCGGGGTTAAATTTCATGCTTAAAAATGGTGCTTTTTCTAGTTTTTAAAAATTGAGCTCTTTTGGTGTCCGGGGAAGGAAATTCCTGATGCCGGGGTCAGGGATTTTTGTATACAGGAAGTGAATTTTTTTTTGACCCAAATGTAAAAACGGATGCGAGAATGAGATTCGGGGTTAAATTTCATGCTTAAAAATGGTGCTTTTTCTAGTTTTTAAAAATTGAGCTCTTTTGGTGTCCGGGGAAGGAAATTCCTGATGCCGGGGTCAGGGATTTTTGTATACAGGAGGTGAATTTTTTTTTTGACCGAAATGTAAAAACGGATGTGAGAATGAGATTCGGGGTTAAATTTCATGTTTAAAAATGGTGCTTTTTCTAGTTTTTAAAAATTGAGCTCTTTTGGTGTCTGGGGAAGGAAATTCCTAATGCCGGGGTCAGGGATTTTTGTAAACAGGAAGTGAATTTTTTTTGACCCAAATGTAAAAACGGATGCGAGAATGAGATTCGGTGTTAAATTTCATGCTTAAAAATGGTGCTTTTTCTAGTTTTTAAAAATTGAGCTCTTTTGGTGTCCGGGGAAGGAAATTCCTAATGCCGGGGTCACGGATTTCTGTGCCCAGGAAGTGAAAAAAATGTTATATCCCAAATGTAAAAACGGATGCCAGAATGAGATTCGGGGTTAAATTTCATGCTTAAAAATGGTGCTTTTTCTAGTTTTTAAAAACATAGCTCTTTTGGTGTCCGGGGAAGGAAATTCCTGATGCCGGGGTCAGGGATTTTTGTATACAGGAGGTGAATTTTTTTTTAGACCCAAATGTAAAAACGGATGCGAGAATGAGATTCGGAGTTAAATTTCATGCTTAAAAATGGTGCTTTTTCTACTTTTTAAAATTGGAGCTATTTTGGTGTCCAGGGAAAGAAATTCCTGATGCCGGTGTCAGGGATTTTTGTATACAGGAGGTGAATTTTTTTTTTGACCCAACTGTAAAAACGGATGCGAGAATGAGATTCGGGGTTAAATTTCATGCTTAAAATGGTGCTTTTTCTAGTTTTTAAAAATTGAGCTATTTTGGTGTCCGGGGAAGGAAATTTCTGATGCCGGGGTCAGGGATTTCTGTGCCCAGGAAACGAAAAAAATGTTATGTCCCAAATGTAAAAACGGATGCGAGAATGAGATTCGGGGTTAAATTTCATGCTTAAAAATGGTGCTTTTTCTAATTTTTAAAAATTGAGCTAGCTTGGTGTCTCAGGAACGAAATTCCTGATTTCTGTGTCCAAAAGGCGAAAAAAAATTTTTTGACCCAACTGTAAAAACGGATGCAAGAATGAGATTCGGGGTTAAATTTCATGCTTAAAATGGTGCTTTATCTACTTTTTAAAAATTGAGGTATCTTGATGTCCGGCATAGGAAATTCCTGATGCCGGTCAGAGATTTTTGTGTGCAGGAGGCAAAAAAGTCACGGATTTCTCTGCCCAGGAAGCGGAAAAAAATGTTATGTCCCAAATGTAAAAACGGACGCCAGAATGAGTTTTGGGGTTAAATTTCATGCTTAAAAATGGTGCTTTTTCTAGTTTTTAAAAACATAGCTCTTTTGGTGTCCGGGGAAGGAAATTCCTGATGCCGGGGTCAGGGATTTTTGTATACAGGAGGTGAATTTTTTTTTTGACCGAAATGTAAAAACGGATACGAGAATGAGATTCGGGGTTAAATTTCATGCTTAAAAATGGTGCTTTTTCTAGTTTTTAAAAATTGAGCTCTTTTGGTGTCTGGGGAAGGAAATTCCAGATGCCGGGGTCACGGATTTCTGTGCCCAGGAAGCGAAAAAAATGTTATGTCCCAAATGTAAAAACGGACGCCAGAATGAGTTTTGGGGTTAAATTTCATGCTTAAAAATGGTGCTTTTTCTAGTTTTTAAAAACATAGCTCTTTTGGTGTCCGGGGAAGGAAATTCCTGATGCCGGGGTCAGGGATTTTTGTATACAGGAGGTGAATTTTTTTTTTGACCGAAATGTAAAAACGGATGCGAGAATGAGATTCGGGGTTAAATTTCATGTTTAAAAATGGTGCTTTTTCTAGTTTTTAAAAATTGAGCTCTTTTGGTGTCTGGGGAAGGAAATTCCTGATGCCGGGGTCACGGATTTCTTTTCCCAGGAAGCTAAAAAAATGTGATTTCCGAAATGTAAAAACGGATGCCAGAATGAAATTCGGGGTTAAATTTCATGCTTAAAAATGGTGCTTTTTCTAGTTTTTAAAAATTGAGCTATTTTGGTGTGCCCGGGAAGGAAATTCATGATGCTGGGGTCAGGGATTTTTGTATACAGGAGGTGAATTTTTTTTTGACCCAAATGTAAAAATGGATGCGTGAATGAGATTCGGGGTTAACGTTTATGCTTAAAAATGGTGCTTTATCTAGTTTTTAAAAACATAGCTCTTTTGGTGTCCTGGGAAGGAAATTCCTGATGCCGGGGTCAGGGATTTTTGTATACAGGAGGTGAATTTTTTTTTGACCCAACTGTAAAAACGTATGCGAGAATGAGATTCCGGGTTAAATTTCATGCTTAAAAATGGTGCTTTTTCTAGTTTTTAAAAATTCAGCTCTTTTGGTGTCCGGGGAAGGAAATTCCTGATGCCGGGGTCACGGATTTCTCTGCCCAGGAAGCGGAAAAAAATGTTATGTCCCAAATGTAAAAACGGACGCCAGAATGAGATTCGGGGTTAAATTTCATGCTTAAAAATGGTGCTTTTTCTACTTTTTAAAATTGGAGCTATTTTGGTGTCCAGGGAAAGAAATTCCTGATGCCGGTGTCAGGGATTTTTGTATACAGGAAGTGAATTTTTTTTTGACCTAAATGTAAAAACGGATGCGAGAATGAGATTCGGGGTTAAATTTCATGCTTAAAAATGGTGCTTTTTCTAGTTTTTAAAAATTGAGCTCTTTTGGTGTCCGGGGAACGAAATTCCTAATGCCGGGGTGAAGGATTTCTGTACCCAGGAAGCGAAAAAAATGTTATATCCCAAATGTAAAAACGGATGCCACAATGAGATTCGGGGTTAAATTTCATGCTTAAAAATGGTGCTTTATCTAGTTTTTAAAAATTGAGCTTTTTTGGTGTCCGGGGAAGGAAATTCCTAATGCCGGGGTCAGGGATTTTTGTAAACAGGAAGTGAATTTTTTTTGACCCAAATGTAAAAACGGATGCGAGAATGAGATTCGGGGTTAAATTTCATGCTTAAAAATGGTGCTTTTTCTAGTTTTTAAAAATTGAGCTCTTTTGGTGTCCGGGGAAGGAAATTCCTAATGCCGGGGTCACGGATTTCTGTGCCCAGGAAGTGAAAAAAATGTTATATCCCAAATGTAAAAACGGATGCCAGAATGAGATTCGGGGTTAAATTTCATGCTTAAAAATGGTGCTTTTTCTAGTTTTTAAAAACATAGCTCTTTTGGTGTCCGGGGAAGGAAATTCCTGATGCCGGGGTCAGGGATTTTTGTATACAGGAGGTGAATTTTTTTTTAGACCCAAATGTAAAAACGGATGCGACAATGAGATTCTGGGTTAAATTTCATGCTTAAAAATGGTGCTTTTTCTACTTTTTAAAATTGGAGCTATTTTGGTGTCCAGGGAAAGAAATTCCTGATGCCGGTGTCAGGGATTTTTGTATACAGGAGGTGAATTTTTTTTTTGACCCAAATGTAAAAACGGATGCGAGAATGAGATTCGGGGTTAAATTTCATGCTTAAAATGGTGCTTTTTCTAGTTTTTAAAAATTGAGCTATTTTGGTGTCCGGGGAAGGAAATTCCTGATGCCGGGGTCAGGGATTTCTGTGCCCAGGAAGCGAAAAAAATCTTATGTCCCAAATGTAAAAACGGATGCGAGAATGAGATTCGGGGTTAAATTTCATGCTTAAAAATGGTGCTTTTTCTAATTTTTAAAAATTGAGCTAGCTTGGTGTCTCAGGAACTTAAATTCCCTGATTTTCTGTGTCCAAAAGGGAAAAAAAAATTTTTGACCACAACTGTAAATAAAACCGGATGCAAGATGATATTCGGGTTATTTCATGCTTAAAAATTGTGCTTTTATCTACTTTTTAAAATTGAGGTTATCTTGATGTCCGGACATAGTAAATTTCCTGTGCCGGTCAGAGATTTTGTGTGCAGAGGCAAAAAATCACGGATTTCTCTGCCCCGGAAGCGGAAAAAAATGTTATGTCCCAAATGTAAAAACGGATGCGAGAATGAGATTCGGGGTTAAATTTCATGCTTAAAAATGGTGCTTTTTCTAGTTTTTAAAAATTGAGCTCTTTTGGTGTCCGGGGAAGGAAATTCCTGATGCCGGGGTCAGGGATTTCTGTGCCAAGGAAGTGAAAAAAATGTTATGTCCCAAATGTAAAAACGGACGCCAGAATGAGATTCGGGGTTAAATTTCATGTTTAAAAATGGTGCTTTTTCTAGTTTTTAAAAATTGAGCTCTTTTGGTGTCTGGGGAAGGAAATTCCTAATGCCGGGGTCAGGGATTTTTGTAAACAGGAAGTGAATTTATTTTGACCCAAATGTAAAAACGGATGCGAGAATGAGATTCGGGGTTAAATTTCATGCTTAAAAATGGTGCTTTTTCTAGTTTTTAAAAATTGAGCACTTTTGGTGTCCGGGGAAGGAAATTCCTGATGCCGGGGTCAGGGATTTTTGTATACAGGAGGTGAATTTTTTTTTTGACCCAAATGTAAAAACGGATGCGAGAATGAGATTCGGGGTTAAATTTCATGCTTAAAAATGGTGCTTTTTCTAGTTTTTAAAAATTGAGCTATTTTGGTGTCCGGGGAAGGAAATTCCTGATGCCGGGGTCACGGATTTCTTTTCCCAGGAAGCTAAAAAAATGTTATTTCCGAAATGTAAAAACGGATGCCAGAATGAAATTCGGGGTTAAATTTCATGCTTAAAAATGGTGCTTTTTCTAGTTTTTAAAAATTGAGCTATTTTGGTGTGCCCGGGAAGGAAATTCATGATGCTGGGGTCAGGGATTTTTGTATACAGGAGGTGAATTTTTTTTTCCACCCAAATGTAAAAACGGACGCCAGAGTGATAATCGGGCTTAAATTTCATGCTTAAAAATGGTGCTTTTTCTAGTTTTTAAAAACTGAGCTATTTTGGTGTCCTGGGAAGGAAATTCCTGATGCCGGGGTCAGGGATTTCTGTGCCCAGGAAGCGAAAAAAATGTTATGTCCCAAATGTAAAAACGGATGCCAGAATGAGATTCGGGGTTAAATTTCATGCTTAAAAATGGTGCTTTTTCTAGTTTTTAAAATTGAGCTTTCTTTGTTGTCTGGAGAAGGAAATTTCTGATGCCGGGGTCAGGGATTTCTGTGCTCAGGAGATGAAAAGTTTTTTTTGACCCAAATGTAAAAACGGACGCCAGACTGAGGTTCGAGGTTAAATTTCATGCTTAAAAATGCTGTTTTTCTAGTTTTTAAAAATTGAGCTTTTTTTGTTGTCTGGAGAAGGAAATTTCTGATGCCGGGGTCAAGGATTTCTGTGCTCAGGACATGAAAAGTTTTTTTTGACCCAAATGTAAAAACGTATGCGAGATGAGATTCGGGGTATAAATTCATGCTTAAAAATGGTGCTTTTTCTAGGTTTTTAAAAAATTTGACTCTTTTGGTGTCCCGGGGAAATTCCCTGATGCCTGGGGTCAGGGATTTTTGTATACAGGAGGTGAATTTTTTTTTTGACCCAAATGTAAAAACGGATGCGAGAATGAGATTCGGGGTTAAATTTCATGCTTAAAATAAATTTCATGCTTAAAAATGGTGCTTTTTCTAGTTTTTAAAAACTGAGCTCTTTTGGTGTCTGGGGAAGGAAATTCCGGGTCAGGGATTTTTGTATACAGGAGGTGAAATTTTTTTTTGACCCAAATGTAAAAACGGATGCGAGAATGAGATTCGGGGTTAAAATTTATGCTTAAAAATGGTGCTTTTTCTAGTTTTTAAAAATTGAGCTCTTTTGGTGTCCGGGGAAGGAAATTCCTGATGCCGGTCCGGATTTCGTGCCCAGAAGTGAAAAATTGTTATATCCAAATTTAAAAACTGATGCCCGAATGAGATTCGGGTAATTTCATGCTTACAATTGGTCTTTTTTCTAGTTTTTAAAACCTTGCTCTTTTGGTGTCCTGGGGAAGGAATTCCTGATGCCGGGGGTCAGGGGATTTTTGTATACAGGAGGTGAATTTTTTTTTAGACCCAAATGTAAAAACGGATGCGAGAATGAGATTCGGGGTTAAATTTCATGCTTAAAAATGGTGCTTTTTCTACTTTTTAAAATTGGAGCTATTTTGGTGTCCAGGGAAAGAAATTCCTGATGCCGGTGTCAGGGATTTTTGTATACAGGAGGTGAATTTTTTTTTTGACCCAACTGTAAAAACGGATGCGAGAATGAGATTCGGGGTTAAATTTCATGCTTAAAATGGTGCTTTTTCTAGTTTTTAAAAATTGAGCTATTTTGGTGTCCGGGGAAGGAAATTTCTGATGCCGGGGTCAGGGATTTCTGTGCCCAGGAAACGAAAAAAATGTTATGTCCCAAATGTAAAAACGGATGCGAGAATGAGATTCGGGGTTAAATTTCATGCTTAAAAATGGTGCTTTTTCTAATTTTTAAAAATTGAGCTAGCTTGGTGTCTCAGGAACGAAATTCCTGATTTCTGTGTCCAAAAGGCGAAAAAAAATTTTTTGACCCAACTGTAAAAACGGATGCAAGAATGAGATTCGGGGTTAAATTTCATGCTTAAAATGGTGCTTTATCTACTTTTTAAAAATTGAGGTATCTTGATGTCCGGCATAGGAAATTCCTGATGCCGGTCAGAGATTTTTGTGTGCAGGAGGCAAAAAAGTCACGGATTTCTCTGCCCAGGAAGCGGAAAAAAATGTTATGTCCCAAATGTAAAAACGGACGCCAGAATGAGATTCGGGGTTAAATTTCATACTTAAAAATGGTGCATTTTCTAGTTTTTAAAAATTGAGCTCTTTTGGTGTCCGGGGAAGGAAATTCCTGATGCCGGGGTCAGGGATTTTTGTATACAGGAAGTGAATTTTTTTTTGACCCAAATGTAAAAACGGATACGAGAATGAGATTCGGGGTTAAATTTCATTCTTAAAAATGGTGCTTTTTCTAGTTTTTAAAAATTGAGCTCTTTTGGTGTCTGGGGAAGGAAATTCCAGATGCCGGGGTCACGGATTTCTGTGCCCAGGAAGCGAAAAAAATGTTATGTCCCAAATGTAAAAACGGACGCCAGAATGAGTTTTGGGGTTAAATTTCATGCTTAAAAATGGTGCTTTTTCTAGTTTTTAAAAACATAGCTCTTTTGGTGTCTCTGAAGGAATTCCTGATCCGGTTCAGGATTTTTGTTACAGGAGGTGAAATTTTTTTTTGACCCTAATGTAAAAACGGATGCGAGAATGAGATTCGGGGTTAAATTTCATGCTTAAAAATGGTGCTTTTTCTAGTTTTTAAAAATTGAGCTATTTTGGTGTCCGGGGAAGGAAATTCCTGATGCCGGGGTCACGGATTTCATTTCCCAGGAAGCTAAAAAAATGTTATTTCCGAAATGTAAAAACGGATGCCAGAATGAAATTCGGGGTTAAATTTCATGCTTAAAAATGGTGCTTTTTCTAGTTTTTAAAAATTGAGCTATTTTGGTGTGCCCGGGAAGGAAATTCATGATGCTGGGGTCAGGGATTTTTGTATACAGGAGGTGAATTTTTTTTTGACCCAAATGTAAAAATGGATGCGTGAATGAGATTCGGGGTTAAATTTCATGCTTAAAAATGGTGCTTTTTCTAGTTTTTAAAACATAGCTCTTTTGGTGTCCTGGGAAGGAAATTCCTGATGCCGGGGTCAGGGATTTTTGTATACAGGAGGTGAAATTTTTTGTTGACCCAAATGTAAAAACGGATGCGAGAATGAGATTCGGGGTTAAATTTCATGCTTAAAAATGGTGCTTTTTCTAGTTTTTAAAAATTGAGCTATTTTGGTGTCCGGGGAAGGAAATTCCTGATGGCGGGGTCACGGATTTCTTTTCCCAGGAAGCTAAAAAAATGTTATTTCCGAAATGTAAAAACGGATGCCAGAATGAAATTCGGGGTTAAATTTCATGCTTAAAAATGGTGCTTTTTCTAGTTTTTAAAAATTGAGCTATTTTGGTGTGCCCGGGAAGGAAATTCATGATGCTGGGGTCAGGGATTTTTGTATACAGGAGGTGAATTTTTTTTTGACCCAAATGTAAAAATGGATGCGTGAATGAGATTCGGGGTTAACGTTTATGCTTAAAAATGGTGCTTTTTCTAGTTTTTATAAATTGAGCTATTTTGGTGTGCCCGGGAAGGAAATTCATGATGCTGGGGTCAGGGATTTTTGTTTACTGGAGGTGAAATTTTTTTTTGACCCAAATGTAAAAACGGATGCGAGAATGAGATTCGGGGTTAAATTTCATGCTTAAAAATGGTGCTTTTTCTAGTTTTTAAAAATTGAGCTATTTTGGTGTGCCCGGGAAGGAAATTCATGATGCTGGGGTCAGGGATTTTTGTATACAAGAGGTGAATTTTTTTTTGACCCAAATGTAAAAATGGATGCGTGAATGAGATTCGGGGTTAACGTTTATGCTTAAAAATGGTGCTTTTTCTAGTTTTTATAAATTGAGCTATTTTGGTGTCCTGGGAAGGAAATTCCTGATGCCGGGGTCAGGGATTTCTGTGCCCAGGAAGCGAAAAAAATGTTATGTCCCAAATGTAAAAACGGATGCCAGAATGAGATTCGGGGTTAAATTTCATGCCTAAAAATTGCGCTTTTTCTAGTTTTTAAAAATTGAGATATTTTGGTGTCCAGGGAAGGAAATTCCTGATGCTAGGGTCAGGGATTTTTGTATACAGGAGGTGAATTTTTTTTTGACCCAAATGTAAAAACGGATGCGAGAATGAGATTCGGGGTTAACCTCTTGTATACAAAAATCCCTGACCCCAGCATCATGAATTTCCTTCCCGGGCACACCAAAATAGCTCAATTTATAAAAACTAGAAAAAGCACCATTTTTAAGCATAAACGTTAACCCCGAATCTCATTCACGCATCCATTTTTACATTTACAAGGAAATTCCTGATGTCGGGGTCACGGATTTCTTTTCCCAGGAAGCTAAAAAAATGTTATTTCCGAAATGTAAAAACGGATGCCAGAATGAAATTCGGGGTTAAATTTCATGCTTAAAAATGGTGCTTTTTCTAGTTTTTAAAAATTGAGCTATTTTGGTGTCCGGGGAAGGAAATTCATGATGGTCAGGGATTTTTGTATACAGGAGGTGAATTTTTATTTGACCCAAATGTAAAAATGGATGCGTGAATGAGATTCGGGGTTGTTTATGCTAAAAAATGGTGCTTTTTCTAGTTTTTAAAAACATAGCTCTTTTGGTGTCCGGGGAAGGAAATTCCTGATGCCGGGGTCAGGGATTTTTGTATACAGGAGGTGAATTTTTTTTTTGACCCAAATGTAAAAACGGATGCGAGAATGAGATTCGGGGTTAAATTTCATGTTTAAAAATGGTGCTTTTTCTAGTTTTTAAAAATTGAGCTCTTTTGGTGTCTGGGGAAGGAAATTCCAGATGCCGGGGTCACGGATTTCTGGGCCCAGGAAGCGAAAAAAATGTTATATCCCAAATGTAAAAACGGATGCCAGAATGAGATTCGGGGTTAAATTTCATGCTTAAAAATGGTGCTTTTTCTAGTTTTTAAAAACATAGCTCTTTTGCTGTCCGGGGAAGGAAATTCCTGATGCCGGGGTCAGGGATTTTTGTATACAGGAGGTGAATTTTTTTTTTTACCCAAATGCAAAAACGGATGCGAGAATGAGATACGGGGTTAAATTTCATGCTTAAAAATGGTGCTTTTTCTAGTTTTTAAAAACATAGCTCTTTTGGTGTCCGGGGAAGGACATTCCTGATGCCGGGGTCAGGGATTTTTGTATACAGGAGGTGAATTTTTTTTTTGACCCAAATGTAAAAACGAATGCGAGAATGAGATTCGGGGTTAAATTTCATGTTTAAAAATGGTGCTTTTTCTAGTTTTTAAAAATTGAACTCTTTTGGTGTCTGGGGAAGGAAATTCCAGATGCCGGGGTCACGGATTTCTGTGCCCAGGAAGCGAAAAAAATGTTATATCCCAAATGTAAAAACGGATGCCAGAATGAGATTCGGGGTTAAATTTCATGCTTAAAAATGGTGCTTTTTCTAGTTTTTAAAAATTGAGCTAGTTTGGTTTCTCAGGAACGAAATTCCTGATGCCGGGGTCAGGGATTTCTGTGTACAAAAGGCGAAAAAATTTTTTTTGACCCAAATGTAAAAACGGACGCTAGAATGAGATTCGGGGTTAAATTTCATGCTTTAAAATGGTGCTTTTTCTAGTTTTTAAAAATTGAGCTCTTTTGCTGTCCGGGGAAGGAAATTCCTGATGCCGGGGTCAGGGATTTTTGTATACAGGAGGTGAATTTTTTTTTTGACCCAAATGCAAAAACGGATGCGAGAATGAGATACGGGGTTAAATTTCATGCTTAAAAATGGTGCTTTTTCTAGTTTTTAAAAATTGAGCTAGTTTGGTTTCTCAGGAACGAAATTCCTGATGCCGGGGTCAGGGATTTCTGTGTCCAAATGGCGAAAAAAAAATTTTTGACCCAAATGTAAAAACGGACGCTAGAATGAGATTCGGGGTTAAATTTCATGCTTTAAAATGGTGCTTTTTCTAGTTTTTAAAAATTGAGCTCTTTTGGTGTCCGGGGAAGGAAATTCCTGATGCCGGGGTCAGGGATTTCTGTGCGCAGGAAGCGAAAAAAATGTTATGTCCAAAATGTAAAAACGGATTGCAGAATGAGATACGGGGTTAAATTTCTTGCTTAAAAATGGTGCTTTATCTACTTTTTAAAAATTGAGCTCTTTTGGTGTCCGAGGAAGGAAATTCCTGATGCCGGGGTCAGGGATTTTTGTATACAGGAGGTGAATTTTTTTTTTGACCCAAATGTAAAAACGGATGCGAGAATGAGATTCGGGGTTAAATTTCATGCCTAAAAATTGTGCTTTTTCTAGTTTTTAAATATT
Source organism: Azemiops feae (assembly GCA_023970755.1). Classification (NCBI taxonomy): domain Eukaryota; kingdom Metazoa; phylum Chordata; class Lepidosauria; order Squamata; family Viperidae; genus Azemiops; species Azemiops feae. The sequence continues at coordinate 27,540 of JALGBA010001101.1, forward strand.
GAGCTCTTTTGGTGTCCAGGGAAGGAAATTCCTGATGCTAGGGTCAGGGATTTTTGTATACAGGAGGTGAATTTTTTTTTCCACCCAAATGTAAAAACGGACGCAAGAGTGATAATCGGGCTTAAATTTCATGCTTAAAAATGGTGCTTTTTCTAGTTTTTAAAAACTGAGGTCTTTTGGTCTCCGGGAAAGGAAATTCCTGATGCCGGGGTCAGGGATTTTTGTTTACAGGAGGTGAATTTTTTTTTTGACCCAAATGTAAAAACGGATGCAAGAATGAGATTCGGGGTTAAATTTCATGCTTAAAAATGGTGCTTTTTCTAGTTTTTAAAACATAGCTCTTTTGGTGTCCGGGGAAGGAAATTCCTGATGCCGGGGTCAGGGATTTTTGTATACAGTAGGTGAATTTTTTTTTGACCCAAATGCAAAAACGGATGCGAGAATGAGATTCGGGGTTAAATTTCATGCTTAAAAATGGTGCTTTTTCTAGTTTTTAAAAATTGAGCTAGTTTGGTTTCTCGGGAATCAAATTCCTGATGCCGGGGTCAGGGATTTCTGTGTCCAAAAGGCGAAAAAAATTTTTTTGACCCAAATGTAAAAACGGACGCTAGAATGAGATTCGGGGTTAAATTTCGTGCTTTAAAATGGTGCTTTTTCTAGTTTTTAAAAATTGAGCTCTTTTGGTGTCCAGGGTCAGGGATTTTTGTTTACAGGAGGTGAAATTATTTTTTGACCCAAATGTAAAAACGGATGCGAGAATGAGATTCGGGGTTAAATTTCATGCTTAAAAATGGTGCTTTTTCTAGTTTTTAAAAATTGAGCTATTTTGGTGTCCGGGGAAGGAAATTCCTGATGCCGGGGTCACGGATTTCTTTTCCCAGGAAGCTAAAAAAATGTTATTTCCGAAATGTAAAAACGGATGCCAGAATGAAATTCGGGGTTAAATTTCATGCTTAAAAATGGTGCTTTTTCTAGTTTTTAAAAATTGAGCTATTTTGGTGTGCCCGGGAAGGAAATTCATGATGCTGGGGTCAGGGATTTTTGTATACAGGAGGTGAATTTTTTTTTGACCCAAATGTAAAAATGGATGCGTGAATGAGATTCGGGGTTAACGTTTATGCTTAAAAATGGTGCTTTTTCTAGTTTTTATAAATTGAGCTATTTTGGTGTCCTGGGAAGGAAATTCCTGATGCTAGGGTCAGGGATTTTTGTATACAGGAGGTGAATTTTTTTTTGACCCAAATGTAAAAACGGATGCGAGAATGAGATTCGGGGTTAAATTTCATGCTTAAAAATGGTGCTTTTTCTAGTTTTTAAAACATAGCTCTTTTGGTGTCCGGGGAAGGAAATTCCTGATGCCGGGGTCAGGGATTTTTGTATACAGTAGGTGAATTTTTTTTTGACCCAAATGCAAAAACGATTGCGAGAGTGAGATTCGGGGTTAAATTTCATGCTTAAAAATGGTGCTTTTTCTAGTTTTTAAAAATTGAGCTAGTTTGGTTTCTCGGGAATGAAATTCCTGATGCCGGGGTAAGGGATTTCTGTGTCCAAAAGGCGAAAAAAATTTTTTTGACCCAAATGTAAAAACGGACGCTAGAATGAGATTCGGGGTTAAATTTCATGCTTTAAAATGGTGCTTTTTCTAGTTTTGAAAAATTGAGCTCTTTTGGTGTCCAGGGAAGGAAATTCCTGATGCTAGGGTCAGGGATTTTTGTTTACAGGAGGTGAATTTTTTTTTTTACCCAAATGTAAAAACGGACGCCAGAATGAAATTCAGGGTTAAATTTCATGCTTAAAAATGTTGCTTTTTCTAGTTTTTAAAAACTGAGCTCTTTTGGTGTCCGGGGAAGGAAATTCCTGATGCCGGGGTCACGGATTTCTTTTCCCAGGAAGCTAAAAAAATGTTATTTCCGAAATGTAAAAACGGATGCCAGAATGAAATTCGGGGTTAAATTTCATGCTTAAAAATGGTGCTTTTTCTAGTTTTTAAAAATTGAGCTATTTTGGTGTCCGGGGAAGGAAATTCATGATGGTCAGGGATTTTTGTATACAGGAGGTGAATTTTTATTTGACCCAAATGTAAAAATGGATGCGTGAATGAGATTCGGGGTTGTTTATGCTCAAAAATGGTGCTTTTTCTACTTTTTAAAAATTGAGCTATTTTGGTGTCCGGGGAAGGAAATTCCTGATGCCGGGGTCACGGATTTCTTTTCCCAGGAAGCTAAAAAAACGTTATTTCCGAAATGTAAAAACGGATGCCAGAATGAAATTCGGGGTTATATTTCATGCTTAAAAATGGTGCTTTTTCTAGTTTTTAAAAATTGAGCTATTTTGGTGTCCGGGGAAGGAAATTCATGATGGTCAGGGATTTTTGTATACAGGAGGTGAATTTTTATTTGACCCAAATGTAAAAATGGATGCGTGAATGAGATTCGGGGTTGTTTATGCTTAAAAATGGTGCTTTTTCTAGTTTTTAAAAATTGAGCTATTTTGGTGTCTGGGGAAAGAAATTCCTGATGCCGGGGTGAGGGATTTTTGTATACAGGAGGTGAATTTTTTTTGACCCAAATGTAAAAACGGATGCGAGAATGAGATTCGGGGTTACATTTCATACTTAAAAATGGTGCTTTTTCTAGTTTTTAAAAATTGAGCTCTTTTGGTGTCCGGGGAACGAAATTCCTAATGCCGGGGTGAAGGATTTCTGTACCCAGGAAGCGAAAAAAAAGTTATATCCCAAATGTAAAAACGGATGCCAGAATGAGATTCGGGGTTAAATTTCATGCTTAAAAATGGTGCTTTTTCTAGTTTTTAAAAATTGAGCTACTTTGGTGTCTGGGGAACGAAATTCCTAATGCCGGGGTCACGGCACCGATTTCTGTAACCCAGGAGCGAAAAAATGTTTATCCCAAATGTAAAACGATGCCAGAATGAGATTCGGGGTTAAATTTCATGCTTGAAAAATGGTGCTTTTTCAGTTTTAAAAACAAGCTCTTTTGGTGTCAGGGAGGAAATCCTGATGCCGGGTCAGGGATTTTTGTATCCAGGAGGTGAATTTTTTTTTGACTCCAACTGCAAGACGATGCGAGTAGTGGATTCGGGGTTAAATTTCATGCTTTAAAATGGTGCTTTTTCTAGTTTTTAAAAATTGAGCTCTTTTGGTGTCCAGGGAAGGAAATTCCTGATGCTAGGGTCAGGGATTTTTGTTTACAGGAGGTGAAATTTTTTTTTGACCCAAATGTAAAAACGGATGCGAGAATGAGATTCGGGGTTAAATTTCATGCCTAAAAATTGTGCTTTTTCTAGTTTTTAAAAATTGAGATATTTTGGTGTCCAGGGAAGGAAATTCCTGATGCTAGGGTCAGGGATTTTTGTTTACAGGAGGTGAATTTTTTTTTTTACCCAAATGTAAAAAGGGACGCCAGAATGAAATTCTGGGTTAAATTTCATGCTTAAAAATGTTGCTTTTTCTAGTTTTTAAAAACTGAGCTCTTTTGGTGTCCGGGGAAGGAAATTCCTGATGCCGGGGTCACGGATTTCTTTTCCCAGGAAGCTAAAAAAATGTTATTTCCGAAATGTAAAAACGGATGCCAGAATGAAATTCAGGGTTAAATTTCATGCTTAAAAATGGTGCTTTTTCTAGTTTTTAAAAATTGAGCTATTTTGGTGTCCGGGGAAGGAAATTCATGATGGTCAGGGATTTTTGTATACAGGAGGTGAATTTTTATTTGACCCAAATGTAAAAATGGATGCGTGAATGAGATTCGGGGTTGTTTATGCTTAAAAATGGTGCTTTTTCTACTTTTTAAAAATTGAGCTATTTTGGTTTCCGGGGAAGGAAATTCCTGATGCCGGGGTCACGGATTTCTTTTCCCAGGAAGCTAAAAAAACGTTATTTCCGAAATGTAAAAACGGATGCCAGAATGAAATTCGGGGTTAAATTTCATGCTTAAAAATGGTGCTTTTTCTAGTTTTTAAAAATTGAGCTATTTTGGTGTCCGGGGAAGGAAATTCATGATGGTCAGGGATTTTTGTATACAGGAGGTGAATTTTTATTTGACCCAAATGTAAAAATGGATGCGTGAATGAGATTCGGGGTTGTTTATGCTTAAAAATGGTGCTTTTTCTAGTTTTTAAAAATTGAGCTATTTTGGTGTCTGGGGAAAGAAATTCCTGATGCCGGGGTGAGGGATTTTTGTATACAGGAGGTGAATTTTTTTTGACCCAAATGTAAAAACGGATGCGAGAATGAGATTTGGGGTTACATTTCATACTTAAAAATGGTGCTTTTTCTAGTTTTTAAAAATTGAGCTCTTTTGGTGTCCGGGGAACGAAATTCCTAATGCCGGGGTGAAGGATTTCTGTACCCAGGAAGCGAAAAAAAAGTTATATCCCAAATGTAAAAACGGATGCCAGAATGAGATTCGGGGTTAAATTTCATGCTTAAAAATGGTGCTTTTTCTAGTTTTTAAAAATTGAGCTACTTTGGTGTCTGGGGAACGAAATTCCTAATGCCGGGGTCACGGATTTCTGTACCCAGGAAGCGAAAAAAATGTTATATCCCAAATGTAAAAACGGATGCCAGAATGAGATTCGGGGTTAAATTTCATGCTTAAAAATGGTGCTTTTTCTAGTTTTTAAAAACATAGCTCTTTTGGTGTCCGGGGAAGGAAATTCCTGATGCCGGGGTCAGGGATTTTTGTATACAGGAGGTGAATTTTTTTTTGACCCAAATGCAAAAACGATTGCGAGAGTGAGATTCGGGGTTAAATTTCATGCTTAAAAATGGTGCTTTTTCTAGTTTTTAAAAATTGAGCTAGTTTGGTTTCTCGGGAATGAAATTCCTGATGCCGGGGTAAGGGATTTCTGTGTCCAAAAGGCGAAAAAAATTTTTTTGACCCAAATGTAAAAACGGACGCTAGAATGAGATTCGGGGTTAAATTTCATGCTTTAAAATGGTGCTTTTTCTAGTTTTGAAAAATTGAGCTCTTTTGGTGTCCAGGGAAGGAAATTCCTGATGCTAGGGTCAGGGATTTTTGTTTACAGGAGGTGAATTTTTTTTTTTACCCAAATGTAAAAAGGGACGCCAGAATGAAATTCAGGGTTAAATTTCATGCTTAAAAATGTTGCTTTTTCTAGTTTTTAAAAACTGAGCTCTTTTGGTGTCCGGGGAAGGAAATTCCTGATGCCGGGGTCACGGATTTCTTTTCCCAGGAAGCTAAAAAAATGTTATTTCCGAAATGTAAAAACGGATGCCAGAATGAAATTCAGGGTTAAATTTCATGCTTAAAAATGGTGCTTTTTCTAGTTTTTAAAAATTGAGCTATTTTGGTGTCCGGGGAAGGAAATTCATGATGGTCAGGGATTTTTGTATACAGGAGGTGAATTTTTATTTGACCCAAATGTAAAAATGGATGCGTGAATGAGATTCGGGGTTGTTTATGCTTAAAAATGGTGCTTTTTCTACTTTTTAAAAATTGAGCTATTTTGGTTTCCGGGGAAGGAAATTCCTGATGCCGGGGTCACGGATTTCTTTTCCCAGGAAGCTAAAAAAACGTTATTTCCGAAATGTAAAAACGGATGCCAGAATGAAATTCGGGGTTAAATTTCATGCTTAAAAATGGTGCTTTTTCTAGTTTTTAAAAATTGAGCTATTTTAGTGTCCGGGGAAGGAAATTCATGATGGTCAGGGATTTTTGTATACAGGAGGTGAATTTTTTTTGACCCAAATGTAAAAACGGATGCGAGAATGAGATTCGGGGTTACATTTCATACTTAAAAATGGTGCTTTTTCTAGTTTTTAAAAATTGAGCTCTTTTGGTGTCCGGGGAACGAAATTCCTAATGCCGGGGTGAAGGATTTCTGTACCCAGGAAGCGAAAAAAAAGTTATATCCCAAATGTAAAAACGGATGCCAGAATGAGATTCGGGGTTAAATTTCATGCTTAAAAATGGTGCTTTTTCTAGTTTTTAAAAATTGAGCTACTTTGGTGTCTGGGGAACGAAATTCCTAATGCCGGGGTCACGGATTTCTGTACCCAGGAAGCGAAAAAAATGTTATATCCCAAATGTAAAAACGGATGCCAGAATGAGATTCGGGGTTAAATTTCATGCTTAAAAATGGTGCTTTTTCTAGTTTTTAAAAACATAGCTCTTTTGGTGTCCGGGGAAGGAAATTCCTGATGCCGGGGTCAGGGA
>JALGBA010001102.1:0-222500 GCA_023970755.1 Azemiops feae
TTTCAAGTCCTCATGAAGGCAATTCACAGGGGTGGGCAAAGAAGCATGGATTCTGGAGAGTCAGGTGGGATGAGGGGGATACAGGAGGTTTGTGGGCCTTCCTGGCAAGGACAGGGAGGGTGCTCTGGAAGAGAGAAAGGAAGGCAGAGCCCCCAATCCAATCCACTCAGGGCAGCCTTGGGTGCCATCAGAAACCTCTCTTCTGAGGGAGGGGCCCTCCTCACATATGGGGGGGGGCTGTTCAGCATCACTAACATCACAGTCAGCATTGTTAACACAGAACAAAAATTTTCTTTGCTTCCTTCCTTCCTTCTTTCCATTCTTTGACTCTCTAGAGTCAAAGTAAGTAACTTACAGATTTTGAACCAACCTAGAACTAAGGAGAAATTTCCTGACAAAACATTCAGTGTTACGACTTGCCTCCAGAAATTGTGGGTGCTTCAATACTGGAGGTTTTTAAGAAAAAAATGGACAATCATTTGTCTGAAATGGTAAATGGTGAGGTTTCCTCCTTCAGAAGGGGGTTAGACTAGAAGACCTCCAAGGTCCCTTTCAACTCTGTTCTTCGGTTTTTCAGGCATGCAGTATATTTAGCAAAGTGTTAATGGGGATAGAGATTTGAGGGCAGAGGTGGGGAGTTTAGTTTTAACACCTAATTTGGGGGACGGGGCAGTGCAAGATGAAAACGTTTGTCTCTTCCAGGATTTTTTGTGTTTTTTATTGAAGAAATGTGGGGTTTGGTGGGAGTGGGGGGGGGGTCAAAGACAGGAAAAAGTTTCAGGAAGCTCATCTGAAGCTGCCCCATCGTCATGCAGTGTCTGGTTTCCCAAGCGTAGCAAGAGCCAGGAGAGCTTTGCAATCTCCCAACAGCCTGAGGATCAGGCTGGAAAGCTTCAAAAGCAGCCACCATTTCTACAAGGACTTGTCAGAGTATTGCAAATGGTCTCTACTTCCGGCAGGCCTGAGGATCAGGCCCAAGCACTGCAGGGTCCCATTGGGGCAGGATCAAAGGGGAAGAGGCCTCCAGCCAGAGAGAAAGCTGTTACCGAGCCACATCTGGAACGCCGCAGGACCCCCAACACTTCTGTACATTAAAGAGGGGCTTGGTGGGGGCACAAGGGAGTCAAGGAGGGGCTGAAGAAAGAACTCACATTTGGGGAAAGGACATGGAAAAGGGGGCTCTTTTGGGGGGGTGACCCCAGCAGGCAGAAACTCGGCTGCATTGACATTCAGCTCTTATTTTCCCCAGGGTGGCACACTTTGATGTGAAGGAAGACAGACAGCCCTGATCTTGAGTGGAGAGGGAAGTCCCAAGTCTGAAATCTTCCAGTGATGCTTTTTGTCTAAAGCCAATTTCTCCCCCAGGAAAGATTTTCATTTTGGGCCTCCCGGGTCAGAGAGAGAAGTCTCTGCCCAAAGTCTCCCCTGGAGGATTCAGCCAAAGAGCAGAGCTGAAACTGAGAATAATAATAATTCTCCCTCTCACCAGAGATCCCCGGCTAATTCAACTTGTTCTGGAACTCAAAGTTTGCTGGGCACTTCTCTGGAGAGAAATGAAAGGGGAATCATCCCCACAGGATTCAAAATGATAGAGCAGAGCTAGAATTAAATCGGTCCGCAAGAATTGAGAGGTTGGAAAGCTCCATGCTTGAAATTGGCCCCAGAGGGAATACACAGCACCTGTGGCTGAAGAAAAAGAAATCTGATATTTGTTGGCATAGCGGTTAAAGAGAAAGCCCCAGGGACTACTTAATGCCTGAACATGTCACTGAACTGGAATAGCTTCCTACCAAAGTTTACTTTATTTTGAAAGTTAATGTTGAAGGGCACCAATAGAACAAGACTAATGCAATAGTTTGACCAGGATCAAATTAAAAAAAAAACCTGCTAGTTAAAAACTAGTCATCAGGACTTGACATAGTTTTTTAAAAAATCACACCCATGTACAGAGAATGAGAGAGAAAAAGAAAAATGAGAGAAATAAAGGATGCCTTTCACTCCATGTAAGGAAGAAAGGGAGGGAAAGGACCCATGTTCCACTGCCACTCCCTTCCACACATTGGGCACTGAGGGGGAAAAGCAAAGCCCAGACTTGTCATGTTGCCCATAGAAAAGGCTCAGGAAGGAGGTGGGGAACTGGGGGAACCCTTCACACACCCCATTCTGGGAAGAGACTAAGGTGGATTATGGGCTTTGGAGTTGCATTTCAGGGGGAAATGCAGCCAATGGGGGTTCCTCTTGGTGTGTTTCCAGGAAATGCTCCTGTCGGGGAGAAGCCATGCAGGGCCTTTGTCTCCAAAGGGGGATCTGGCTTTGCTGGGGAGGGAAAGGTGAGGGGGGGTCTCCCTGGAGGGACCCTCTGGGGCTCTGAGTAAGGGGCATCCTGGGGGTCCCTCATGGCCCCTGAAGTCCCTCCAGCCAGGCTCTCCTGGGCAGCCGCTGCCCCCCACTTGCCCAAGACCCCCCGGAGGAGAAGCTCTTCATTGCAGCCATTTCTGAGCGGGGGGGAAAGGCCCTTCCAGGACTTTGGCCTCCCCTCCCTCTGCATTTCTGGCAGTTTTTGCCTCTTTCTCATCACATGAAAAACTTTCTAATTTTCTATCCTTATTGGATATTTCCCTGTTCTTTTGTCTTTGCTCATTCAACCTCTTCTCTATGAGTCTGATTGGTGGCTGAGCTCCCAGGCAACCATTGTCTCTTCCCTCCTGCTTGATTGGCTGCTGCTGGGTTGCCATGAAGACAGGGGCAGGCCAGGACTAGAGGCAGCCACTAGGGAGGGAGAGGGGCGGGGCTTTTGTCTTCGCTCAGAACTGGAGGAGTTGAAGGCAAAATCTTCTCTTTTAGGAAACCCAAAACCAGAAGAAGAGGAGGGAAAAATTAAAGAATATTTTAAAGAAATATTTTAAAAATGAAGGAAAAATTCAAGACTTTGACTGAAGAAAAACAGAAAACTAAAACTAAAAACAGATAAAAAGGAGGAAGATGCAGTGAAATAGGACATTAAAGAAAATAGTGTGGATAAAGAGCTTATCGAAAATAGAGAGGTAAAATAGGAAACATTTTTCATATTAACATTAATTTTGGCATTAGTTGAAAGCATTTATATTTTGCAATTCCTTTCTGAAGTTAAATGGGAAAGCTTTCCTTTTGTGAAATGAAAATGTCTCTCCAGCCACTGTGGACAGAATAACAGAGATGGAAGGGACCTTGGAGGTCTTCTGGTCCAACCCCCTCCTGAAGCAGGAAACTTGATACCATTCCAGACAAATGGTTGTCCAATCTTAAAATCCTCCAGTGATGAAGTACCTACAACTTCTGAAGACAAGCTGTTCCACTGGTCAATTGTTCCAACTGTTAATTCTAGGTTGGATCTTTCCTTTATAAGTTTTGGGGACCACATTACAAAAAATGATGTTGAAAACTTTGGAAAAAGTGCAGGGAAGAGCAACTAGGATGATTAAAGGCCTGGAGACAAAGACATATGAAGAATGGTTGCAGGATTTGGGTATGGCCAGTCTTGAAAAAAGAAGGCGTATGTGGGTTATGATAGCAATATTCCAGTATTTGAGGAGCTGCCACAAAGAAGAGGAGATCAACTTATTTTCCAAAGCACCAGAAGGCAAGGCAAGAAACAGTGGATGGAAACTAATCAAGGAGAGAAGCAACCTGGAATTAAGAAGAAACTTCCTAATTAGGACAATTAACAAGTGAAACAGCTTGCCTTCAGAAGTTGTAGGTACTTCATCACTGGAGGTTTTTAGGACTGGACAGTCACCTATGTGAAATGCTATAGGGTCTCCTGCTTGAGCAGGAGGTTGGACTAGAAGATCTCCAAGGTCCCTTCCAGTTCTGTTCTGATTGATTGACTGAAGCCCATTCATTTAGGCATCGTTTATTCAATGATTGCAGTTGGATGAAGGGACCACACAATCCACATAAACCCCTGAATAATGTATATACATGGCTTGAATCTTTTTGTCTTCTGTGAGGGATTCTTTCAGCCTAACTTTATCTGAAAAGTCTCCCCTATCTCAGAACTAATTCAGTTTTAAAATGGGAGGTTTTGTCATGGATTTGTTGAAAAGATAACAAGGTTTGTTTTCCTCCTTTATATTTTTCTCTTTGCTGGAAGAATCATTCAGAAACTTCTTCCTTGGGGAAGTCACCAAATGCAAGGCTTGGGAGGGATCTTGGAGACCATCTAGTCTAGTTTTTCTCAAAATCAGCATCTTTAAGAATGCAATGAAATTTTATTTTAATGTAAGCTGATTAGTGACAATAAAGTTCTAATCTAATCTAATCTAATCTAATCTAATCTAATCTAATCTAATCTAATCTAATCTAATCTAATCTAATCTAATCTAATCTAATCTAATCTAATCTAATCTAATCTAATCTAATCTATTACAGTATGTGGATCAGCTCCCAGAATTTTTCAGCCAGTATGTCTACAAGGACTGATTATTTATCTAGGGTCTGTAATCTGTGCTCTTCAGGCAGAAATTAGGTGTCCAGTTCAGTCCCACTACTCTACTGAGCCTCTCGCTATCAGCCCCCTCTACCACAAAGATCCTGCAGGAGAAGGGCAGTATGGACAACCGTGGGATCTGGCAGGGTGAGAGCTGTGAACCATAAACGCAAAGCTTTTGCTGTGACCCTGCACAACAGATACAATGCCCTTGCTGACCTTAATAGGGACATTAAGAAGACAGGTAAAGGTATTTGTGATGATAACTCAAATAAGCAGGGGATCGTGGTCCGAGATGAAGAACTTGTTTTTGACAGGGAGAAGTGTGAATCAGGTATTACACATCAGTCATGCAAGAACAGAAAGGCATCCAAAAAGAGAAGCCACCTTCTGGTAGGTGATTCAATTATAAGGGATGTAAATTTAGGAAAGGACACAGTGGTTTCAAAAGAGGTCAGGTGTCTTCCAGGTGCTACTGCCAGTAGGGACAAGAAGCGTATTTCTAAAATAATCAAGAATGCCAGCAAGGACTGTGATATGGAGGCTATTGTACATCTTGGCACTAACGATCTGTCCCAAAAAGATGTACTCTCTGTGCAGAACGATTTCCAGAGCTTGGGGCAGGAACTTAGCAGAATAGGCTGTAGGCTTACTTTTTCAGAAGTTTTACCAGTATATAAGGAGCAAAATGGAAAAGGCCAGCATATAGCACAATTCAATATGTGGCTAAAGGAGTGGTGTAAAGGGGAAGGCTTTTGATATATTAGTCACGAAGTCTGTAGCTGCTCCAATGAAAAAATGTACAAAAGAGATGGTTTGCATCCATCAAAGAAAGGGACTGAGTTACTCGGCTATAAATTCACAGATTTTCTGGAGGAATATTTAAACTAAACAGCAGGGACAGTGAGTTAATTGATACAGGACATCCCTGTCCCAGGCAATCTAAAAATTATAGGGCGATCAGTGCATGTAACATAGATGTGTGTGTGGACAAGAATATCAACCTTGCTGTCAAGCAAAATCAAGCTTCTAACAGCGAGTGCCACACAAAGTGCACTAACCAAATAGGTGGTAAGACAATAGGGGAACTCAGGCACCACACAGGTTACGTAGAAAGTAAACACAGGGTCAGTCATAAAGGACTCAAATGTCTATACAGCAACGCACAGAGTATGAACAGCAAACAGGGTGAACTAGAAATTCAGGTTAATGAGGGCAGATATGACATAGTTGCCATTACAGAAACATGGTGGCATGAAACTCACAAATGGAACACACAGCTAGAGGGATTTAAATTATTTAAAAGAAACAGACCAAATAAAAGAGGAGGAGGAGTTGCTCTATATGTAAGAAATAACTACATCTCTACAGAAATAGAGCACAACAACGATGAAAACTGTCTTGAATGCATTTGGGTCAATGTAAGGGGGGGGGGAATGACATTGCCATAGGTGTATACTACAGGCCACCCAACCAAACAGAGGAAATAGATGAACTTTTTGCTAGTCAGCTAACTAAGGTATGTAGGAAGCACATCACAATAGTAATGGGTGACTTTAACTACCCTGACATCAACTGGGAGACAAACTCTGCACCAAGTGGAAGATCAAACAGATTCCTTGCAAACCTAGCAGACAATTTTGTCTCCCAAAAAGTAGAGAAGGGAACTAGGGGATTAGCCATTTTGGATCTAATTCTCACTAACAGAGATGAAATGATAGAGGGTGTTGAAGCCACAGGAACCTTGGGAGGAAGTGATCATGCTATATTGGAATTCAACATTCTGGAAGCACAAGCAATAGAACACAGTCAAACTAGAGTCTTGGACTTTAAGAGAGCTAATTTCAATAAACTTAGAGAGGGCTTGGGAAGGATTCCATGGATGAGAATCCTCAAGGGAAAAACAACTCAAGAAGCTGGGAAATTTTGAAAAGTGAGATAATAAAAGCCCAGTCTAGCACAATACCAACAAAGAGGAAAAATAACAGCTCTCAAAAGAAACCAGCATCGCTGCATAAAGAACTCTCTGGTAAATTGAAAGACAAAAAGGACAAGTATAAAAAGTGTAAAGAGGGGCACATAACTAAGTCAGAATATCAGCAAATAGCCCAAGCCTGCAAAGATGAAGTGAGGAAAGCTAAGGCTCAAAATAAACTAAGGCTTGCGACCAAAGTAAAAAATAACAAAAAAAGCTTCTTTCAACATGTAAAAAACAAGAAAAAAGTGAAGGAAATGATTGGTCCATTAGTGGGTGAAAGTGGCAAGAAGGTGACAAGCAACAGGGAGAAAGCAGAACTATTTAACTCGTTTTTTGCATCTGTCTTTACACAAAGGGAAAAAACAGACCAAACTACCAAAAATAGTGCCATAAAAAACAGAATAGAAATGCAAGTTAAGATAGGCAAGAAAATGGTAAGTGAGCACCTGTCCAGCCTAGACGAGTTCAAATCACCAGGACCAGATGGATTACACCCCAGGGTTCTCAAGGAACTGGCAGATGTGATCTCAGAACCATTGAACTATATTTTTCAAAGATCCTGGAGCACTGGGGAACTACCGGAGGACTGAAAAAGAGCTGATGTAGTTCCCATCTTCAAAAAAGGAAAAAAATGGACCCAGGAAACTACAGACCTATCAGCCTGACCTCAATACCTGGGAAGATTCTGGAAAAGATAATCAAACAATGAATCAGCAAACACCTAGAGGCAAACAAAGTCATTATTAAAAGCCAACATGGGTTTGTCAAAAACAGATCATGCCAGACAAATCTTATTGCATTCCTTGACCAAATGACAAAATTAGTGGATCAGAGGAATGCTGTGGATATAATTTACTTGGACTTCAGTAAGGCATTTGATAAAGTAGATCACAACCTACTACCTGATAAGATAGAAAAATGTGGGTTAGACAGCATCACCAGCAGATGGATCCGTAGCTGGCTGACCAGCCATACTCAGCATGTGGTCCTCAATGGAACTGCATCTACATGGAGGGAAGTGTGTAGTGGGGTGCCCCAGGGCTCTGTTCTGGGCCCAGTGCTCTTCAACATCTTCATCAACGATTTGGATGAGGGGATAGATGGGGAAATCATCAAATTTGCAGACAACACCAAGCTGGCAGGAATAGCCAACACTCCAGAAGACAGGCTTAAGATACAGGAGGATCTGGACAGACTTGAACACTGGGCACTATCTAACAAAATGAAATTCAATGGTGAAAAAAGCATGGTTCTAAATTTAGGCAAGAAAAACCAAATGTACAGGTATAGTATAGGGGGTACCTTGCTCAATAGCAGTAACTGTGAGAGGGACCTCGGAGTCCTAGTGGACAATCACTTAAATATGAGCCAGCATGTGCTTCAGCTGCCAAAAAGGCCAACACAGTGCTAGGCTGCATTAACAGAGGGATAGAATCAAGATCACATGAAGTATTAATACCACTTTACAATGCCTTGCTAAGGCCACACTTGGAATACTGCATCCAGTTTTGGTCACCACGAAGTAAAAAAGATGTTGAGACTCTAGAAAGAGTGCAGAGAAGGGCAACAAAGATGATTAGGGGACTGGAGGCTAAAGCATATAAGGAACGGTTGCTGGAATTGGGTATGTCTAGTTTAATGAAGAGAAGGACGATGGGGGACATGATAGCAGTGTTCCAATATCTCAGGGGCTGCCACAAAGAAGAGGGAGTCAAGCTATTTTCCAAGGTGCCTGAAGGCAGGGCAAGAAGCAACGGATGGAAACTAATCAAGGAGAGAAGCAACCTAGAACTAAGGAGAAACTTCCTGACAGTTAGAACAATTAACCAGTGGAACAACCTGCCTCCAGAAGCGGTGAATGCTCCAACACTGGAAGTTTTTAAGTAGAGACTGGACAGCCATTTGTCTGAAATGGTATAGGGTTTCCTGTCTGAGCAGGGGTTTGGACTAGATGACCTCCAAGGTCCCTTCCAACTTTTTTATTATTATTATTATTATTATTATTATTATTATTATTATTATTATTATTATTATTATTATTATTATTATTATTATTATTATTGTTGTTGTTGTTGTTGTTGTTGTTGTTGTTGTTGTTGTTGTTGTTATTATTATTATTATTTAATTCCACACCTCTAAAAGCTGCTGAGATTTAATAATCCTGCTCTAGAGATAAATATATAAACCAGTGACTGACTGGTTCCCCCCAGCTCTTCTTCGACGTCACCCTCCCTTCCAATTGGCCCCCTTCCTCTTCCATGGGCTCAACATAGCTGGTCTTCAAGAACATAGTGTTACCCTTTTAAAAAATAACATAAAAACTCAGAGATAGTAACCGCAAACAAGATGCTTTGGGCATAAATAGTGGCTTGGCTTTTCTTGACAGCCTGAGAACTAGGCAAAATCTTAGATGTGCCTTCTTTCACAAGCCAGGATCACAATCCAGATTGAGGACTTGTATTGCGAATGTCACCATGCTGGGTAGCCATGAACCTTCCAAGATCCTATAACAAGTTTTCACTCCTGTGTGCAAATAGACTGCATTGACTTGCCCATAGCAGATTTACGGGTAAATCTTGGTGAAATCACACAACACCCGTAACCCAGGTGACTGAAGGAGAACTACTATATTGGTCAAATGTGCCATGCCAAAATATATAAACCAGATGGCGGCTTTACATGATGACCCACTTCACACATTTTCCCAGGACAGGGATACTACATATGTTGACCTTCTTGAGGTCAAAATGAGGGAGACTTTTGATTTATGTTTTCTTCCCTGTTTTATTGCTTGATTGCTTTTTTTGCCTTAGACCAGGGGGCCGGCTGCATCATGCCGAAACAGCACTCACCCCATTGCTGGCAATGGAAATAAGTTGTCATACGTCGTGACATGTCATGTGACATTGTGAGTTTGACACCCCTTCCTTATACCCTCCCTCCCTTCCTGAAGGAAAACTGGCAGAAGAAGTAACATGAGCTCACTTACATAATAACTTGACATCCTTTACCTATCAATATGTTTGTTACATATTTGCATTAGTCTCTTCTGCCATTTTGAGATGCATAAATATGAGTCCATCATTTTGTTGTGTATGGGGCCGTCTCTGAATATTATTTGAGGGTGTCTCACCAGAGCATGCAAATAAACACTGCAGTAGGACTTCATTACTTGCTCTGGGTCCTATATCTGATTCCACAAGTAGTAGGATACTGAACACTGGAAAGTACCACAAAATAGAGGAATTTTCCCTACTTTAAGAAAAAAATATTTGTTTTCACTGTCCACCGGCAGAGGCTGCACTCTAACCACAGGCATTCAAGGTGGGTGAGGATTTTCCCTTCAATCCTCATCTAGTTCCCCAGAGGACTGGAAGGGAAGAAGAGAGGGAGCAAGGAGACCAAATTGGCCAGTAGCTGCTCCCTCATAGGTGGGTTTCTTGAGAACTGAAGTAGCTCAGACGAGGAGAAAGTTTGACCCTGAGGACACCTTTTCCATTATTATATGGTAATAGAAGTGGGATATTGAACATTAGAGGACAATGAGGGAATCAAGAGGGGGATTTTTTTAGAAAAAAAATTCTCTGACAATCAGCAAAGGTCACATACCAACCACAGGGCAGGCTAGGTAGTGCTAGGGCAGTCACACAACTTAGAAGTGGCAAAGATACCTATATGCTAACCCTGTCAGAAAGGCACAGGCTATACAGATGTCTGCTACAGAAGATTCCTCACCAGAAGGAAGAAAGTCTGTTCAGCACCTCAGCCCAGAGAAGCTGGAACAGGAGGCTAACAACACTGCAGCTTCTAGACTATTCATTCTCCCCCCAATACAATCAGTGAAATAACAAATCTGAAAGAATCATGAAGGAGATGAGGTCGAGAACCTCCAATTAACCATGAATATACCTACAAAGCTTAAAGCAGTTCAAAGCCCAGGACTTGGTTCATATGTCTCCTCTTTTAAAGGGTTGCTTAAACCAAATATTTGCTAACCTGTGTGCTGAGGAAAAGGAGGGCTACCAACAGTTTTAAAAACACAAATATTAATTATTAATTAATTTTATTATTTGATGATTATGTTAGATTTTAATTTTATTAATCTAACTAGTTTTATTTATTTGAATTGTAAATAACCAAACTGTCAAATAGAGGAAAATGCATATAAACCAACAACAATTGCAATAAAAAACCAAATGTTATGAGCGAAGAAACCATTTCATTATCAGGTCCCTGCTGTTATCATTAGATGTTCCTTAGTATTTAGATCTGGCCTCAGGATGATAATGTAGCACTTGGGAATGAAGATGCAACCCAACAGCCCAGCACCAGAAGACAAGATGGAGAAAACCTGCACTGCCACCATAGACTTTCCTTTGCTGCTCAAGTAGGTGGGCAAGAAGGAGACCCAGACACTGCAGAAGACCAGCATGCTGAAGGTGATCAGTTTGGCTTCATTGAAGGCCCCAGGCAGGTTTCTGGCCAGGAAAGCCACCGTGAAGCAAATGGCAGCCAGGAAGCCCATGTAGCTGAGGACAATATAAAATATGGTGACAGAGCCTTCGTTGCATTGAAGGATGATCTCTCCAGACTGGGTGTGCAGGTCAGAGTCAGGGAATGGTGGAGAAACTGCCAGCCACATGACACAGATAAAAACTTGCACACCTGAACAAGAAAGGATGATGGAGTTGGCCAAGCTCTTCCCCAACCATCTCCTCATCTTATTCCCTGGTTTTGAAGCCAGGAAGGCCAGCACCACCATGATAGTTTTTGCCAACACAGAAGACACAGCTACTGAGAAGATGACGTTGAACATTGTTTGTCGGAGAAGACAGGTGGCTTTCCTTGGTTGTCCAATGAAGAGAAAGGGAGACAAAAAACAAAGCAGAAGGGAGACCAGGAGGATAAAGGAGAGGTCCCGGTTGTTGGCTTTGACAATGGGAGTTTCTAGGTATTTAAGGAATATGATTAAAACAAGGCCTGTGGTTAGGAACAAGAGTAGAGCAAAGGAAATGAGCATGATGGCCAGATGTTCTTCATAAGACAGGAAGTTTATTTTTTTTTTAATACATTCGACTCGGTTCTTAGTTGGATATTGATCATCTGGGCACTTGGTGCATTTTTCAGTATCTGAGAAAACAAAGTAACATTTCTTTCATAATCTTTCAAATTTCAAAAACCTTTGGATGATATGTGATACTGAGAGACAGGAAAGCCTCAGTAAATGGTATATTCTTATAGTCCAGCAAAAAAGTCCCCAATATAAAAAACTAAGAAAAACAAAAACAACACAATAAAATTAAAAGAAGAAATATCTGGTACCACAACTTCCCTTCTATGAGATAATCCACCAGATTCTTATCTTGCACTGACCTTACCTTATCCCAAATATCTGGGAGAAGTAGCAACTCTCCAGAAGTTTAAGCAGATGGGGACCTATTGGATTTCACGGGGAAGTGGGTTCAATAGGGCAGGAACTGCACCAGAAAAGGCAGGCTTGTGAGGACCCATAAAGTGGCACTGTTTTGCATGCCAATTATATCTGCTCTGGTGGTACAAGCAGATATCCTCAAGGAGAGGAAGCCCTGCAGATACCCTTGTTCTGTCTCATGTAGGGTTTGAAAATTGAATTTAATTGCATTTGGAAAAAAACTGGGAGCCTGTGCAGCGCGCACAATAAGTGTGTCCTGTGGAAGAACATAAGGAAATCCAACATCGTGCATGGCTGTCAACGCTGTTAATACAGGATATTATTGCTTTGACAAGATATGTAGAACTGTCTGGTATTTTTAGAGTTAATTCAGAAGGCAGAAACGGAAGGAGGAAAGCCCGGGAAAGAAACAGAAGTAAATCTTTGGCCTCCAGCCTAATTGGAAGACGTAATTCATGACTGTAAAATAAGGGAGGGGTGTAGCAAGAAAAGAAAGACGGCAAGCCAGAGAAATTCAGTCCATGTAAATGCCAAGGTTATTTTTGCAATAAATGGATTCTCAGAGGTAATGTTTCTCATTAAAAGCAATCTTCTCATTAAAAGCAATCTTCCTTTGGAACCATAACAATGGCTTTGCATTCTGGCCCATCTGTAAATTCACGGTGTTTTTCAAGAGCAACCCCATGAGTATGGGATAAAAACATAAAAACAGAAACTGATGGCAGAAAAAGACCTAGTGCTCCATCAAGTCTGCTCCTTTAACTTTTTTGTTTTCTTATTTATTTAATATTTAATTTATTTATTTTTTTCAGATGATGGGCATACGTTTATCTCAAGAACGTTTAAACTCAGTTACTGATGATTGACCCACCTGATGGCTCATCTCTTAAGAATCAATAGACACCCGTCATAGGAAAGAATAAAGAAACTGTACTACATACGTTAGTTTGAAATAAAGGAAATGTAATAATACTGCCAGGAATTAAGTTACAAAAAATAAGCAACTGTAACCGCAAATAGAGATAAAGGACATGTAGAGGTTTGTGCAAGACAATTCTATGGAGAAAATGCTACAATTCCACAGATGAGCAGACATGTATATAAAAAGCAAAGTAGAATTCCCAAAAAGATAAAGGTACTATGAAATTTTACTTCCCCATTTCTTCAAAACAACCGTATAAACCATCATGCTTTGCTATTTTTCAGTCTCAACCCCCTTAGGAGTTGGTACTGGAGAGCTTCAATAAAAGTTTATTACGAAAGTCCGTCTCTCATGTCTGGCTCTAATTGGCTGTGTGTCAGGCTTACTCATTTTTGGACAACAAAAAAAGCAGAAAAATATGTCTGCCATCTGAGCGTTTTGTTTTTTCCTTTCTTAATTATTTCTTTTTTTTAAAAAAAAATTGTCAGATGATGGACATATGTTTATCCCAAAAATGTTTAAACACAGTTATTTCTCTACCTCCATTGTTCTTCCCAATTAGATATTTCAGCTTATAAAGATTTATGATCTTGATAAAAATTAACTGATTAATTGAAGAATTGATTGATGTTTCTTTTGGCCTGCAATGTAAAGTTGATTTAGGCATGCAAATCCCATTGATCTAAAATCATTCATCAAGTTAAAAAGAATACAGATGTTTCTAAGGAAGTAAAAAATGGATGGAACATCCACACTGGCAAATGAAAGAGAGATTAACGATAATAATAATAACAACAATAACAACAACAACAATAACAATAATAATAAAGTTGGAAGGGACCTTGGAGATCATCTAGTCTAGTCCAACCCCGTGCTCAGACAGGAAACCTTATACTATTTCCTATTCAATCCTACCTAATCCTGCAAACCTTTTTCTTTTCCCTCCCATTAGGGAAGAAATTGGACAGCATGAAAATTAAGAACAAAACAATCAAACTTAAATGTGTCTTTAACATGCATATTCATCAAAGTTTCCCTATGGTTTCACCCACCTTCCTGAGTGGAGATGGTCCCCTCTGGACAAGGAATGCAGTTGTAGCAGCAAACTGGCTCTCCTTCTTGAGCCTGCTTGACAAATCCAGGATGGCATTTTTCCACACATATAGACTGAGGCAAAGACTAAACAGAAAAAGAAGAAATGCCAAAGAAAATATGTCAGGACTCACCAGCCATGTAAGATGGAGGTAGACATTAATATCAGCCAAGTCGTCAAGTAGGCAAATATGAAATCTCTGACCACTTCCAAATGGTGGCAGGAGATACAATTGCAGGAAGATGCTTCATTTAGTTCCTCTCTTTTTCTTCTGACTTATCAGATTACAATAAAGTAGCTTTCTACTTAAAGTCTGGAGGGATGAAATTGAGAAAAGATTTAAGCATTAAGTGATAATCAGTATTTTCCTCCTCATAGTGGAATTAACATGCATTTCTCTATTCTTCATACATGCTTGATTTTCAAATATAATATCTAAAATACTAAATTTTAGAGTAAACTTTATTGTAGAAGATTTATTACATTTTTGTTTCATTGGATTAATTGACAAATAAGGGCTGTCAACCTTAAAGAGGTTCTTTATTTGTATATATATATTTGTTCAGTTTATATGGCTGTCATGCTGGTGAACTAAAACTAAAACTGGCTGAATAATTTCTAAAACTATAATGAGTTGAGATGGAGGTGAGGTCATGAGAACGTGTCCTTCAAAAAGGGTGAGTCAGACATCATTTGGTGCACCCCATGGGTCATGAGGGTGAGCCCTATATGGGAAATGGATACTCAACACAAGGTCCATTCTGTTGAAAGAATACAATTAGGTGACACAATCTGATATGGAAATAAATACTCATATTTATTATTAGTTTGATTTGTAGCCTCTCAGTGTGTCCTAAGGCAGCTAACAATCAAGATAAACAGTTGCATTCAAGGGATTTTCAGACGAAGTGCACTCTTACAAGCCAATGCCATAATAATAATAATAATAATAATAATAATAATAATAATAATAATAATAATAATAATAATAATAATAATAATAATAATAAATAATAATAATAATAATAATAATAATAATAATAATATAATTAATAAAATAATAATAATAATAGAATAATAAAGTTGGAAGGGACCTTGGAGGTCATCTAGTCCAAACCCCTGCTCGGCAGGAAACCCTATACCATTTCGGACAAATGGCTGTCCAGTCTCTTCTTAAAAACTTCCAGTGTTGGAGCATTCACCGCTTCTGGAGGCAGGTTGTTCCACTGGTTAATTGTTCTAACTGTCAGGAAATTTCTCCTTAGTTCTAGGTTGCTTCTATCCTTGATTAGTTTCCATCCGTTGCTTCTTGTCCTGCCTTCAGGCACTTTGGAGAATAGCTTGACTCCCTCTTCTTTGTGGCAGACCCTGAGATATTGGAACACTGCCATCATATCCCCCCTCGTCCTTCTCTTCATTAAACTAGACATACCCAATTCCAGCAGCCGTTCCTTATATGCTTTAGCCTCCAGTCCCCTAATCATCTTTGTTGCTCTTCTCTGTATTCTTTCTAGAGTCTCAACATCTTTTTTACATCGTGGTGACCAAAACTGCAGTATTCCAAGTGTGGCCTTACCAAGGCATTGTAAAGTGGTGTTAACACTTCTCATGATCTTGATTCTATCCCTCTGTTAATGCAGCCTAGCACTGTATGCTAGGTAATATTTCCGTCAAAATTGTCCCTTATTATTTCTTATATCAAGATTTTTTTCCACCAAAGCGATGCTTCAGTATTTCAGTTTTCAAGCCATTATCATGGTGAGATGGGCAGCAAATAAATTTAATCAATCAATCCATAAATGAGCTCACATCAGACCAGTAATTTTGAATTCATGTGAAGTGAAAGCCTTGGACCTCCTTCCTAAATTCCACTATCCCAGTGGGGTTAAAGAGAGGCATGTTCTCAGCTGATTAAAAACATCCCAGCATGCAATTTTGGGAGACCCCTGACTCCAATCAAGGTAAGATGAAGCTTATTTAACTATTGGACGAACAGGACCTCCATCCAGTCTTGATTCAATTTCATTGGATTCAGTCTAAATCTGAACTCAGGGACTGGTCAACAAAATAGCCTTCATCTTTGATATGTGAAGATAAAAACTAGTGAACCTGAAGCTATTAACACCAAAACCTCCAGTATATGGCCCTGTCTCACCAGTTTTATGGTGATACTAAACTGCCGAAAGGACACTAAATGGCAATGATTTGTGTCCTACTGTAAATAATAATCACCCCATATCTCATTTTGGATCAGCTTACAATAGGATTCAGCATGACAGCATCAGAAGGGAAGCCTTGGTCAATAGAACTGAAGCATGCTTATCTGCCTAAGAAAATGATAGAGATTTTACTCCACACATTCAATTCTCAGTGAAGGTTACCCACTTTTTTGATTGGGTTTAGCCCACTTGAAACGGCTTTGGCAAAAAGAGAAAAGATAGCAATATTTTCCCCACCTTATTGAGCAACTTTAGCTGTGACAAAGCATCTTGGTTGATTGTAAGTCTCTGTCTTTCAAAACTCCCCAATACCTTGTTGATGGGATTCTCCTTGGGGAGAAATACCCTACTAAAGATTGTCAGGTCTGCTGCTATGTCTCCATTCTGATCCAAGTACAATTTCAGCAGGGAAAGATTGTACAATTCCCTCTTCTTTAGAAATGGATGGAACTAGAATGGAAACATCCAGGAATTTAAAAGCAGAAATCTTGGTTTCTTATCTCTTATCACTTTTTACATTTGAATCTTTCTTCTATGGTTGTTTAACTTGCAAATATTGTGAGTTGGGAGAACAAGTGTTACCATTATCTTCAAAACTGAAGTACATAGATTCAGCAATATTTCTAAATCCTGTAATATACTGATAAAATGTATATTGACAAAATGTAATTGACAAAAATGGTCAATCATATATAACAATCTAGCAAAGGTCACCAATCAAGTAAACAAAATGCACAAATAACTAGAGTATTTATAAACTCCTTGGAAACAATAGGGTGATTACCAGAAAGCAAGGATTTGTTAAGAAAAAAGTTGCAAGGCTAATCTTCTTTCAGGCAGCTGTAGGTTGTCCCCCCCCAAACCCCCCCCCCAGCTTATCTGATCCTTCCCTGCATCCCTTTCTCTGGTCCTCTGAACTCATTCGCACGTATCATGACACCTCCTTAACAGATTGTGTGAATGCTGGTGGTATAACTTGTTTTTAGCAAATAATTAACAAAATGCTTCATGATGTGATGAATGGGGATCTAGTCAATTGAGTGCTGGATGGTATGAGATAATTAAGTGGAGAAAACTGTCTCAAAAATTGTACTCAAATAAGTATTAATATTTCTGATAACATTGGGGAGTTACGAAAAACAATTAGACCTTGGTCATTGTTTCTTCTGTATTTTCATTAATAAAGGAAGTAAATAAATCATGATTTTGAGATGCAAAAATTATAATAACACTTGGACAAAGTTATTTCCCAGCTTCTCTCAGGTCCCTATACTGTAGATCCCTGTCAGGATGCTGCCATCCTGATGGGAGGGGGGACCTTTGGAGCTCTCCTGTGATGTGTTTAGCTTTGCTTTGTTGACTTGGTTCCGCTGCCCAAAGTCATCTCCCTCACCTCACCAAGGACGAGATGCTTGGGAACATCTTACCTCAGTTTCCATCTGTAGTTCTCACAACCTCATTGCACCTCTGGATTGGCTCCTATGGACTGGGCAGTTGGGAGGGTTTTGAACAATGGGGTTTAGCCTATCAATTTCACCTGGGAACTTCTCCTTGCCTTCTCTTGCTGTCACTAACTCTCAATAAAAGATCCTCTTGAAACGATGCCAGTTTCAAGAGTTCTGCTTTCTTGAGAGATTCAGCTGAGGCAGAGCCTTACAGTTTCCAGAAAATAAAAATATGATTTTGTGTTAGAGAGAGGTGCATGAGTAAAATTCAAAAGGAAACTAACTAATTGTTAGCATCCAGCACTTGATACATGATTGTATGAATGTAATGAATGGCAGCTATCTGTATTAATATTTCATTTGTAGTTTTTCTCACATTATTCAATGTGTAGAATAGTTACTGATTATAATAAAATTGTAGTAATATTTTAATGTTATGATAATAACTGTATTATTAATTTGTTCATAATGTCATTAATGATCCACTGGAATGATACCAGGTCCTCTTGCAGTCACCACACCTGGAGAAGATACTGCACAAAATTTTCATCAGCTTTAGTCAAGGACAAAGAAGGGGAGGAGGAGATCAAAGGAGCTGCTTTAAGCCTTGAGGAAAGACATCACACAGAAGAGCCATGTTGGAATAGAATAGAATAGAATAGAATAGAACAGAATAGAATAGAATAGAATAGAATAGAATAGAATAGAATAGAATAGAATAGAATAGAATAGAATAGAATAGAATAGAATAGAATAGAATAGAATAGAATAGAATAGAATAGAATCATTATTGGCCAAGTGTGATTGAACACACAAAGAATTCGTCTCCGGGGCTGAAGCTCTCAGTGTACATACAAACAACAAAGTAATAGAGTCCTAAGATAAGGTCTTGGTTGTTGAAGGGAGGATGCAGCACTCTTCCAGGAATTTTGTTTGATGGATCCTTGTTGGGACCCCATACCTTCCACGGCTGCAGCCTTGGAGCCCCCAACTTCTCTTCACCCTTCTTCCTTCTCCTCTGGGGTTGGGATGCAGCACTTAAGGCGTGGGCCAGAATCTTAATGACACTGTAAGTAATGGCTGGATTTGTGACCCGCATCCTATTCTTTTTCTTTTTTGTCTCCACTGGTGCTTTCTGGGTGCATCTTCTCCGGCCTTTGACAGAAAAGGTGTGTTTTGAAACAGAACAGTGAAAATACTCAGCTTGAAATTCAGGTTCCACAAAGAAAGGTGATTTATAGACGTTATCATTTTTCCACTGA
Organism: Azemiops feae; assembly: GCA_023970755.1. NCBI lineage: Eukaryota > Metazoa > Chordata > Lepidosauria > Squamata > Viperidae > Azemiops > Azemiops feae. The sequence goes on from JALGBA010001102.1 coordinate 18,819, forward strand.
AAGGGAAAGCTCCAAATACTATGGATGTGCTTGAGACGCCTGTCCTTTTTCACTAGAAATACTCCAACCACTGTCATAATCCAGACTTTCCCTTCAATGGGTCCAGGCAAACCTTCAAGTGCTGAATGTAAGGGAAGAATTCTCTCCCAAGGGGACTCAAATTCCATGAAGTGAACAAAGACGTTGACTTGTCTCCACCTAGAGAGGGCATCCCTGAGGAATGCGGTACGTCCAGTCGTTGAGAATCGTTTTGATATAACAACACAAATTCTATTTTTGACAAGCATGGGTGTAAAAGTCCTCATGAAATTCTCTCCCTTCTCTGTGTCTGGAGTGAAAAGACCAATCAAGGTCCATCCAAAATGGAGGAGAATTTCGACAATCCCTGGGTACTGGATCCCTTCTTTGGGGAGCACCGGATGGAAAAAAGGGAATTGACTTTTATCACTCAGAGCCTCTGAAGCAAGTGTTTCACTGACCTGAAAAAACAATGAAGAATTCTGTGTTATATTTGGGGTCCTATCAAGTCCCAATTTTTAGCTTTTAATAAATCCAATATTTTTTTAATAAATCCAATATTTTTTATTTCTTAATAAATCCAATATTAGAACATTTCCTGTTGATTAGTCATTAGGCCACATCAAGATACAGAATATAAAACACAGAACATTAACAAGACTGCATGTAAAAACAGAATTTAGAAAATTACAATAGAATAAGCATAAGGAATGAAAATAGTATTTCTTTATAACCCTGGAATTTACCACAATCAAACCATAATTTCCTTCCGAAAAGGGCTTTATTGTATATAGTTTCTGAATTCTGAGCACAGAGAAAATACATTTTTTTAAATATTAGGATGCCATTAGATTGTTTCTCTAAAGTGCAATCCAAGATATTGATCTCCCTCTTTCTTAAATAATTGACATTCAAAATAATAGATGTATTACACCTTCTATTTCTGGAGCTCCACAAATACATGTATATTCATTGTGAGGAGTTTGGAAAATTTAACTCAATACTTTGAAGGTACATTTATAGCAGCTGATGCCTTTCAGTGTGCCCACCTTACTGAAGATGGCCCTACTTTTCTCTGTTTTGACCATCATGGATTCTTTGTGCAGCATTTTTTTAGGTTTTTTTCAGTTAGAACAATTAACCAGTGGAACAACCGGCCTCCAGAAGCTGTGAATGCTCCAGCACTGGAAGTTTTTAAGAAGAGACTGGACAGCCACTTGTCTGAAATGGTATAGGGTTTCCTGCCTGAGCAGGGGGTTGGACTAGATGACTTTATTATTATTATTATTATTATTATTATTATTATTATTATTATTATTATTATTATTATTATTATTATTATTATTATTATTATTATTATTATTATTATTATTATTATTATTATTATTAATCATCGCACAGTCAGGCAGATGTTCAGACTGGATTTGGCATTTTTGTCTACCTATCGAGTCGTTACCAAGGACTTGGGATAGTTAGATGTGGATGTTTGATGGTATTACAGATATAGTCGCAGGATGGAAGCAGTTCCTAGTAAGGCCGCCTTTTGCAATTGACTAATGGTGAATTTGTCAATGCCAATGGTGTTCAAGTGGTGCTGCAGTTGTTTTGGGTTTGCACCCAAGGCACTTTATTATTATTATTATTATTATTATTATTATTATTATTATTATTATTATTATTATTATTATTATTATTATTATTATTATTATTATTATTATTATTATTATTATTATTATTATTATTATTATCTTTTATTCATTAAACATGAACCTCAGTCAACTGAACATTCAAAATGGCTGGCGCTGATTGTTGACACGGGTTGCTACCAGCATCCTAGGTGTCAACCAGGTACCTTCTTAAAATATAAGATGTTCCGAGTAGCGCAGTTTTTTGTAACATTGCTGGAGTTATTGCAGGAAGCTGCAATTTCTTGATGTATTTTGCAAAGTTTTTGGACATAGTTCCCAGTGCCCCGATGACAATGGGTACCACTGTTACACGTTTCATCCATAATCGCGCAGTTTCGATGGCCAGGTCGCGATATTTCGTGATTTTTTCCAGTTATTATTATTATTATTATTATTATTATTATTATTATTATTATTATTATTATTATTATTATTATTATTATTATTATTATTATTATTATTATTATTATTATTATTATTATTATTATTATAATTATATGTCCCAATTTTATAAATTGTATAAATTCCCAAATCTGCTCTGAGGGCAGCAGCTGAAGTCCTTTTATCCACCCTCAAGATACTTCTCAGATGATATGATCTGATTTGTTCTAGTAGTGATATAAATTAAATCCCAAAGTTCAGCTCAATATAAGTGCATAATGGTAACGTTGGTATTTTGTATTTAATAATTCAGTCTAAGGAAGCCGCATAGCTATGATTTTTTTTTTAAAATTAACAGTGCATTCACTTGTGCCTTTTAAATGAGCTCCTTTTATGTTGAGGGAGCCCAGATCCAGTCACAGAGAAAAGTTCCCCCAGGTAAGGAAAGGTGTGAACTTGCTGTGTTGCCTCCTCATCGATTAGCCCTATATGGCAATGCTGTCATTTTTCAAAGACCGTAACTTTTGACTTTGACTCATCTATAATCAGATAATTATTGTGAGAATAGGGGCTAAGTCCTCTTAACAGCACATGCAACCCAAGTGTCATATCGGCAACACCTTTGTCTTACCTTTTGGTACATATCAATCCTACTTCTCATGGCTCCATTGAGCCCCGAACACACTCTCAAACAAATGAACAAAAATGGGATGGAAGGGACCATGGAGGTTTTCTAGTCCAACCCCCTGCCCATAGCAAGAGATCCTATACCAATTTAGACAAAATGAATGTCCAGCCTCTTTTTGAAAATCTCCATTAATGGAGCACCCACAACTTCATGAGGCAAGCTGTTCCATTCATTAATTGTTCTCAGTGTCAGTGCTTGTAGAAAGGGCTTTGAGCAGGGTCAACATCCTGAGCTCCATTTTAAGGGCAGTCAATTTCTTCCATAATATTTCTTTGTTTACTGTGTCAAATGCTATAAAGGCAGCAAACCATTATTTAATACTAATACTCATACTCATACTCATACTCATACTCATACTCATACTCATACTCATACTAATACTAATACTAATACTAATACTAATAAAGTTGGAAGGGACCTTGGAGGTCATCTAGTCCAACCCCCTGCTCAGACAGGAAACCCTATACCATTTCAGAAAAATGGCTGTCCAGTCTCTTCTTAAAAACTTCCAGTTTTGGAGCATTCACTGCTTCTGGAGGCAGGTTGTTCCACTGGTTAATTGTTCTAACTGTCAGGAAGCTTCTCCTTAGTTCTAGGTTGCTTCTCTCCTTGATTAGTTTCCATCCGTTGCTTCTTGTCCTGCCTTCAGGTGCTTTGGAGAATAGCTTGACTCCCTCTTCTTGGTGGCAGCCCCTGACATATTGGAACACTGTCCCCCCTCATCCTTCTCTTCATTAAACTAGACATACCCAATTCCAGCAAATGTTCCTTATGTTTTAGCCTCCAGAGATCCCTCCCACAGGACTCCGAGATCCCTCTCACAGTTACTACTATTGAGCAAGATACCACCTATACTATACCTGTACATTTGTTTTTTCTTGCCTAAATGTAGAACTTTTTTCACCGTTGAATTTCATTTTGTTAGATAGCGCCCAGTGTTCCAGTTTGTTCAGATTCTCCTGTATCTTAAGCCTATCTTCTGGAGTGTTGGCTATTCCTGCCACCTTGGTGTTGTCTGCAAATTTGATGAGTTCCCCGTCTATCCCCTCATCCAAATTGTTGCTGAAGATGTTGAAGAGCGCTGGGCCCAGAACAGAGCCCTGGGGCACCCCACTACACACTTCCCTCCATGTAGATGCGGTTCCATTGAGGACCACATGCTGAGTACGGCCGGTCAGCAAGCTATAGATCCATCTGGTGGTGATGCTGTCTACCCCACATTTTTCTATCTTGTCAGGTAGTAGGTTGTGATCTACTTTATCAAATGCCTTATTGAAGTCGAAGTAAATTATTTTCACAACATTCCTCTGGTCCACTAATTTTGTCACTTGGTCAAAGAATGCAATAAGATTTGTCTGGCATGATCTGTTTTTGACAAACCCATGTTGGCTTTTAGTAATGACTTTGTTTGCCTCTAGGTGTTCGCTGATTTGTTGTTTGATTATCCTTTCCAGAATCTTCCCAGGTATTGAGGTCAGGCTGATCAGTCTGTAGTTTCCTGGATCTATTTTTTTCCTTTTTTGAAGATGAGAACCACTTCAGCTCTTTTGCAGACCTCTGCAAATGTATCTGTCAATGGAGGGATATTTCTTGAATTGTTCAGCTGGTAGATATTCCTCTCCAGAGGCCATATTGCTCTCCAAACCTTTTATGATGAATCTGATCATGAAAATTTTAGGGCAAAAAATAGTTGATACATTGCCTAACATATTTGTAGATTTTTAATAAAATGGTTGGTTAATGTTAGTGGCTCCTAAAGGTTAGTAATACATGTATGTTTTATCATCAGTAGGAAAGGTAATCCCGTAGGACTCTGTTTAAAAATCTGAGATTTGGTCATGATTGAGGATATCATTATTTTGGCTGAGACCATATAAAAAAATGTTTATTTTCCATCAGTACTGCACATTCCTATTGTACAGAAGATCCTTTGATTGGACACAGAGCCTCTCCTTACCTTCACAAGTGTGCAGCAGAAGCCTCTAAGCAATTGGGATGATGTCATGAAAAGACAGGTCTCTTTTGATCCTTGCTTCCTCCTGACTGTATATCCCAATCCTTATTTATCACAGTTAAAAATGCCATGGTGAAAAGATTATTTGCAGCAGAACCAGTTCTTAAACACCCTCATCCTGAGCAACCTTTCATCATCCAAGCTGATGCTAGTAATGTTGTGGTGGGCACAGTCCTCCTACAAAAAAAACCATAGGGGCAATCTGCAGCCCTGCGCTACACTTCACGAAAGCTTTCGGAAACAGAGAATTATGGGCTGTTTGGGAGAAAGAAGCTTTTGCGGTGAGATGGGCATTATTAACTTGGCACCATTTCTTGGAAGGGAGTAAAGTGCCTTTCGAAGTATAGATTGATCATTATTATTATTCAATTCAATTACCTAGAGAAGACAAGGTTGGATCTATCGCTTAGACACCAACATCCCACTTACTTTACAGAAAGGGAAGGACAAACACAAACCTGTGGGACTTTGTAGGTGCCTGCTAATGTTGACATGGAACTTTCTCTCATAGCTTCATCAACAAGAGCCAAAAGCTTGTCCTTCCTTCCACAGCTGTAGTTGGGAACATTGGCTTCTCCAGTAGAGAGCATGTCCAGCAAGGCATCGGAAGTACCAAGGGTATTCACACAGTTGTCATGGATGTTGTAGCCAAGTGTGAGATTGTGCAGGAGCTGGGGATTCTCCTTCATCAGTTCAATATTGTAAATCATGCGTAGTATTAATACGTTTCCATAGGATAAACTAGTGTAAAACCATGATCATGTTAATATAGCATCATCAACAGCAACAACAACAATATTTTTTCTCCATTTAATCATCTTTTTTCTCTACAAACTAGCTGAAACATAAGCCAATATTGATCCAAAACCAGAGGCAAATGATAGTCACCCATCACCCTTTAATAATGTTAGTGTTGAGGATAGGGATAGTCCTCAAAAATGTTTAACATATCAGAAACATACAATTATTTTTAGCAGTACTAATGTTCTTTTTCTTCTTCTGCCATATCTGTTATCGGACGTTGGCGATCATGTTGGCGATCCTGTTTTTATCAGCAGCCGCACCAAAAAGTGCTTCTGAGTTTTGTCCAAACCAGTCTCTTAGATTTTGAAGCCATGATGTTCTTCTTCTGCCTGGACCTCGTTTGCCTTCAATCTTTCCTTGGAGGATTAAATGGAGTATGCCATATTTTTCTGGGTGTCACATCATATGTCCGAAATATTCTAACTTTCATTTTTTAATTGTTTTGATGATTTCCCTTGGCTTTCCCAGGCGGCTTATCACCTCCTCATTTCTGATTTTGTCAACCCAGCTTATACGTAACAGCCGCCTGTAAATCCACATTTCAAATGCTTCTAGTCTCTTCAGGTGGCCTTCTGTCAGAGACCAACTCTCTACTCCATAGAGCAGGATAGAAAAAATATAGCATCTGACAAGCCTGATTTTCAGTCTTAAGCTTATGTCGTGACTGCAGAAGACCTTTTTCATTTTGAAGGATGCTGTTCGAGCTTTCTCTATCCTTGTCTTTACTTCAGCGGTCATGTCCCAGCTTTCATGTAAATTAGAACCGAGGTGCGTGATCCTTTCGACTTTTTCTAGTGGTGTTCCTTCTGAATTTACTGGTGGTAATTTAACGGGTTGTTTGCTGACGGCCATGATCTTGGTTTTAGAGGTGTTAAGCTTCAAGCCGTATTTTCCAGATGTTTCTGTAACTCTGTTGATGAGGAGCTGAAGGTCTTTATGCTTACTGGCAAGCAGAACTGTATCGTCAGCATATCTTAAGTTGTTGATCCAAACACCGTTTACTTTGATGCCAGCATCGATGTTCTCCAGTGCCTCGTTGAAGATTGACTCAGAGTAGATATTGAACAGCAGTGGAGACAGAATACATCCCTAATGTTCATAGCCCAGAATAATTCAGTCATTAAAGAAGAACCACCATTAAAGGAAGGAGATTTTTGATAAGTGACCCAGAGAAGCTCTTCTAAAAACAAGCCATCTTCTATTCCTTTAAAAATCAGACATTGCATATCAATCGGTTATAAAAGTATGAAACGGTTGGGCAGAGCAAATTAGAACCATTTCAATCATTACTTTCAACCAAAGTCAGTATTCCAGTCAGGAATTTACGACTGAAAAGAGAGAGGAAAATAATGTGGACTTCTTTCAGGTTTCATTTGCCTTATGTTTCTACTCTCAGAAAATAAGGCAAAAGAGAGAGGCTATGTTAATCAAAAGCATTCAAAAAATCTGTCAGATCCTGCAATATAAGAGTAAGTAAAAAAGAAGAAAAAAAGAGTGTTAGAATTGCAAATGGAGGGAATGAAACTCCATCGCATGACTTACAACCAAATCTGACTAGAAGGAGCCATGTTGAAAGGTAATGTTGCATGTGCTATTTTTGAACCAGAGATGACTATACCAATGAGAATATCTCCTGGCCTATAATAGCTCCATGACTTTTCTCCATCCTGGTTGTCCAAATTCAGTGGGCACTTCATTCTCAGCTTCCCGGAGAGTGGCTGGGACATCAGCAGCATCAGAAGCAGAAGCAGAAACAGGAGGTCCATAATTCACCTTCCTTTTTCTAAAAAAGAATTAGAATTCAAAGCATTCTGACATGGTGGAATATCCAGTGGCTTTCCTGATTCAAACAGAGAAACCACGATTCACCTGAAACAGAGAGAAAATATATTGAAAAGAACAGCTCCAGTCTGTCCTGTAATGTGAGCCACAAAAATCATAACCTGTATATTTATCCTTTTCTGATGCAAGATCCCTTCCATGTTGCTTCAGTCTGATGTTTACATCAAAGGCAGTCACTGGAGACATAGGAGAAGAGGTCTCAGAGACAGAGATGGTGATGATTGCAGTGAGAAGGAGCTTCTGCTCTTGGGACCCTGAACTTCTTCCATGTAAGAAGGGGTAGCTGGAGAAAAGCACATTAGAGAAAAGTCACAGATAGACTCCTTGGGGCAGTGTTCTGTAGTGGTCTTAGTCCTTCCTGTTAGGACATGTCCAGAAAGTCATGCTGGATGGAGATAGTTCAACAGTCAGGAAAGTGACTTCTGCTGTCCTTCAATGGGGTCTCTTGACTCCAGAGGCTGCTAGGGAAGGTCACACAGAGTTATGGAGTTTGGTGCCATTCTATGATGGTGACACTTAACTCTAGTGCTGTCTGTGCTTTATCTCCATGGAAGCAATCAGTATCCTTGAACCCAGCCTAATGTTAAGAGTTTGGGATTTTCTTTTCAATGAGATTTCCATGTATCAATCCTAATTTGGAGCTGATTTTATAATTCCTTGTAACTGAAGTGAAATTTCATTTGCCATCTGTTCTAGAAATATCATTTTTTGCATAAGAGCTGGCTAAGAGGCAGGAAAATGACAGCCTGGGATAGCACCATTGGCACAGAGAGAGAAAACTGTAGAGTGGGTAGAAGTTTTAGTTTCCTTGACACTTTCCGTGTTGTCTTTCCATACTGATACAATGAGAGCCATTAAATTTTGACATTTCTTGGTTTAAAAAAAATAATTGTGCTGTTAGGTCTGCAGTTGAGATGGTGGCAGCGCCCCCAGTGCGGTGGATGGTGTGTCCTGATTTCTTGCTGGAACGACCCAGAAGTTGGTTTAGAGGGACCTGGTGGCAGACCAGGTGGTTTCGTAGATGCACTTGGTGTTCTGCGGATCCTGTGACATTCCCATCTCTGAGGCTTTGTTTGTCCTCCCTAGAAAACTTCCATGTGCTTATAGTTCAGAGTCCCTGTGTTGTGGTTTATCTTGGTTGATCGTTGATTATTTTTCTTAACTGGAGGGGGGATGTTAATATTTACAGCTTTACCTAGAAGTGAGAACAAGGGGATTGAGTGACAGGGGGAGCTGATGGGATGGGCAGGTCCATCCTTACAATGAGGAGCACAGGATGACCAATATCCTAGGTCCCTTATTTGAACGTTGTCCCACTGTATTGTCCTCAGCTTCCACTCTCATTGCCTGCCTACCAGATCTTTGGTGGCTCCAGGTACCGGCTGTTTTTTTTGAATGCCAGTGGATGTGTAACATGGCTTCTCTTGTCCATGATGTTACCTGCCATGTCTCTCTTAAGCCTAGTTGTGCCCAGAGGGGAGGAAACCTCTCCTCAGTTGCAAATGTGGCCACCTACTTTGTGGGTTTGCCTCAGGTGAGAGCCCAGGGAAGTGGAGGAGGGTTGGCTGTGGTCATCCATGGTTTACTATAGGCTCTAAAAAGGTTGCACCTAAAGCTTTCTTTTGTCTCAGGGCGGTTGCAAGAAAAATTCCCCAGCCTGCTGAAGCATTTTCTGTACATGTGGCCCTTACAAGAAGATAAGGGCCTCACCCAGGTTCAACCTCCAGAAATAAACCATGGTTAAAAGTTTTGTGAATGCAGCCATTGGTGAAGTGAGCAGGTTAAGTGGGTTGTATGGCTATGAGCAGAGAGTCTGGTGTAGTGGTCAAGGCATCAGACTAGAGACTAGTAACCAGGAGACCATGAGTTCTATTCCTGCCTTGGGCACAAAGCCAGCTGGGTAAACCTGGGCCAGCCAAACTCTCAGAGACCTGGGAAAGAGGCAATGGCAAACCACTTCGGAAAACCTGGTCATTATGGTCTTCCTGATTACTTTCACACACAGCCGGTTAAGTCTGGCTTCAGTCTTGCAAAACCAGCCACGTGGACTCCAATTTGCTAAACATGGGCAGATTTTTTTTTTAATCTGGTTGCTCTGTGTAAAACCAGCAGGAAAACTCCAATCCTGATCGTGACAGCAAGTAACAAGTCCTCGTGAAGGCTGCAGACAGGCCGATGAAGTTTGGGTCCTGGAAGGGCAGGAGGGCTGCAGGAGGTGGTTGTCCCTTCCTGTGAAGGGCAGGGAGGGCGTGCTGGAAAAGAGGAAGGCTGGTGGAGCCCCTTTGTGATCCGGCTCAAGCAGACTCAGGCATGGTTGGAAGACATTTCTTTGAGGGTGAAGCCTTCCTAGCAGACAACAAGGGTGGGAGAGCTGCAGTGACATCACAGCAAGGGTGGTTCCACACATTGGGGGGTGCAAGTCAATGCACCCCCTTCTGTTAGCAGCACAGTGCAGCATGGATGGTCAGGCAGGAACTCCCTCAGGAGGCGAGTCCCGGGCACCTGCAGGCTAGGAGAGCTCACCTGAGTCTATGGTGTTTGCACCCGTTTGCATTTGGCCAGGCTAAGCACACCCAGCATTGGTGGGACCCCCTCACTCCCCTTTGCAGGACTCAGTTGCAGGGGCCCTGCAAATGTGTTGTGTGAGTGTCCCACCAGGTGGTTGACAGTTGTGCGTGCTCTGCAGAATTGAACCAACTGAGTCAAACTCCATTGACCATCATGGAAGCGTGTGCTCTATTTAACCTGGATGGGGGAGAAACCCTCTTTCCTGAGCTGGGTGGAGTCATCCACTGAATTAACAGGTGAAGTCACAGCTCATGTTTAGGCCATCCAGGCTCAGGACAACAAGTGTTAGACTGACACCAACAGAGCTACCACAAATTGTGTAGTAGAATCATAATTGCTAACCACCCTGGCTGGGGTGCCTAGTGGTGCCCCTCTGGCTATTCAGTAGGACCCCCAATGGCTTCAGCTTCCAGCCAGAGGGAGAGTTGTTACTAAACTACATCTGCAAGGCCCCAAGATCCCCAATCCTTCTATAGCATGAAGGGACTGGAAAGCCATTTGTCTGAAAGGACTTAGGGTCTCCTGCTTGAGCAGGGGGTTAGACTAGAAGACCTCCAGGATCCCTTCCAACTCTGTTATTCTGTTATTCTCTCCACAGTGGCTGGGGAGACATTTTCATTTCACAAAAGGAAAGCTTTCACATTTGTTCAAAAATGAATTATAAAATATAAGTGCTTTCAACTAATACCAAAATTAATCTTAATACAAAGTGTTTTCTATTTCTGCTCCCTAATTTCTATTCGCTCTTTATCCACACTATTTCCTTTAATGTCAGGGGTTTATCTCAGGGGTTGCCACAAAGAAGAGGGAGTCAAGCTACTCTCCAAAGAACCTGGAAGGACAAGAATCAACGGATGGAAATGAACCAAAGAGAGAAGCAACCTGGAACTAAGGAGAAATTTCCTGTTAGAACAATTAACCAGCAGAACAACCTGCCTCCAGAAATTGTGAATGCTCTAACACTGGAGGTTTTTAAGAAGAGACTCGACAGCCATTTGTCTGAAATGGTATAGGGTCTCCGGCCTGAGCAGGGGGCTAGACTAGATGACCTCCAAAGTTCCTTCAAGCTCTACTCTATCCTATCCAATTTCACTGCATCTTCCTCCTTTTTACCTGTTTTTAGTTTCCATTTCATATTTTCCTTCTGTCAGTCTTAAATTTTTCCTTCATTTTAAATATATATATATATATACTCTGGGCTGCATGTGACCAGAGTTTCCTAAAAGAGAGAAGATTTCGTCTTCAACTCCTCCAGTTCTGAGCCAAGACAAAAGCCACACCCTTCTCCTTCCCTAGTGGCTGCCTCAAGTCCTGGCCTGCCCCTGTCGTCGTGGCAACCCAGAAGCAGCCAATCAAGCAGGAGGGAAGAGACAATAGTTGCCTGGGAGCTCAGCCACCAATCAGACTCATGGAAAAGAGGTTGAATGAGCAAAGACAAAAGGGGGGGGGACAGGAAAATATCCAATAAGGATAGAAAATTAAGAAGTTTCTGGTGTGATGAGAAAGAGGCAAAAACTGCCAGAAATGCAGAGGGAGGGGAGGCCGAAGTCCTGGAAGGGCCTTTCCCCCCCACCCAGAAATGGCTGCAATGAAGAGCTTCTCCTCTGGGGGGGGGCTTGGGCAAGTGGGGTGCAGCGGCTGCCCAGGAGAGCACGGCCGGAGGGACTTTGGGGGCCACGAGGGACCCCCAGGATGCCCCTTCCTCAGAGCCCCAGAGGGTCCCTCCAGGGAGACCCCCCTCGCCTTTCCCTCCCCAGCAAAGCCGGATCCCCCTTTGGAGACAAAGGCCCTGCATGGCTTCTCCCCAACAGGAGCCTTTCCTGGAAACACACGAAGAGGAACCGGAGCTTCACAAAAACCCCTTGGCTGCATTTCCCCCTGAAATGCAACTCCAAAGCCCATAATCCACGTCAGTTTCTTCCCAGAATGGGGTATGTGAAGGGTTCCCCCAGTTCCCCTCCTCCTTCCTGAGCCTTTTCTATGGGCAACATGACAAGTCTGGGGTTTGCTTTTCCCCCTCAGTGCCCCATGTGTGGAAGGGAGTGGCAGTGGAACATGGGTCCTTTCCCTCCCTTTCTTCCTTACGTGGGGTGAAAGGCATCCTTTATTTCTCTCATCTCTTTCTCCCTTTCACTGTCTGTACATAGTCCTGATGACTAGTTTTTAACTAGCAGATTTTTTTTTTATCCTGGTCTCACTATTGCATCAGTCTTTTTATATTGGTGCCCTTCAGCATTAACTTTCAAAATAAAATAAAGTTTGTTTTTAACTCAGTAGGAAGCTATTCCAGTTCTGTGACATGTTCAGGCATTAAGTAGTCCCTGGGGTTTTCTCTTTAACTGCTATGCCAACAAATATCAGATTTCTTTTTCTTCAGCCACAGGTGCCGTGTATTCCCTCTGGGGCCAATTTCAAGCATGGAGCTTTCCAACCTCTCAATTCTTGCTGACTGATTTAATTCTAACTCTGCCCTATCATTTTGAATCCTATGGGGATTATTCCCCTTTCACTTCTCTCCAGAGAAGTGCCCAACAAACTTTGGGTTCCAGAACTAGTTGAATTAGCCGGGGATCTCTGGTGAGAGGGAGAATTATTATTATCCTCAAAGTCTCAGCTCTGCTCTTTGGCCGAATCCTCCAGGGGAGACTTTGGGCTGAGACAGATGGGGTCAGCTGCAGGTTGCTTCTCTCTCTGACCCGGGAGGCCCAAAATGGAAATCTTTCCTCGTGGAGAACTTGGCTTTAGGCAAAAAGCGTCACTGGAAGATTTCAGACTTGGGACTTCCCTTCCCACTCAAGATCAGGGCTGTCTGTCTTCCTTCACATCAAAGTGTGCCACCCTGGGGAAAATAAGAGCTGAATCCCAATGCAGCCGAGTTTCTGCCTGCTGGGGTCACCCCCCCCAAAAAAAGCCCCCCTTGCCATCTCCTTTCCCCAAATGTGAGCTCTTTCTTCAGCCACTCCTTGACTCCCTTGTGCCCCCACCAAGCCCCTCTTTAATGCATAGAAGTGTTGGGGGGTCCCACGGCCTTCCAGATGTGGCTGGGTAACATCTTTCCCTCTGGCTGGAAGCCTCTTCCCCTTCGATCCTGCCCCAACGGGACCCTGCAGTGCTTGGGACTGATCCTCAGGCCTGCCGGAAGTGGACACCATTTGCAATACTCTGACGAGTCCTTGTAGAAATGGTGGCTGCTTTTGAAGCTTTCCACCCTGATCCTCAGGCTGTTGGGAGACTGCAAAGCTCTCCTGTCTCTTGCTAGGCTTGGGAAACCAGACACTGCAAGATGATGGTGCAGCTTCTTCAATAAAGAAATGCTGGAAGAGACAAACTTTTTCATCTTGCACTGCCCCGTCCCCCGAATTAGATGTTAAAACTAAACTCCCCACCTCTGCCCTCAAATCTCTATCCCCGTTAACACTTTGCTAAATATACTGCATGCCTGAAACAGAAGAAGAGAGTTGAAAGGGACCTTGGAGGTCTTCTAGTCTAACCCCCTCCTGAAGGAGGAAACCTCGCCATTTAATATTTCAGACAAATGGTTGTCTAATCTCTTTTTAAAAACCTCCAGTGTTGAAGCACCCACAACTTCTGGAGGCAAGTCATTCCACTGATTAATTGTTTTGTCAGGAAATTTCTCCTTAGTTCTAGGTTGATTCAAAATCTGTAAGTTACTTACTTTGACTCTAGAGAGTCAAAGAATAGAAAGAAGGAAGGAAGCAAGGAAAGAAAATTTTTGCTCTGTGTTGACAATGCTGCCTGATGTTAGTGATGCTCAACAGCCCCCCCCCACATGTGAGGAGGGCCCCTCCCTCAGAAGAGAGATTTCTAATCGCACCCAAGGCTGCCCTGAGTGGATTGGGTTGGGGGCTCTGCCTTCCCTTCTCTCTTCCAGAGCGCCCTCCCTGCCCTTGCCAGGAAGGCCCACAGGCATCCTATAGCCTCTCAGTTATTCCTGGCTCTCCAGGACCCATGCTTCATTGCCCCATCTCCCCAGTTGCCTTCATGAGGAATTGAAACCATTCTCCTTGTCAAGATGGGGAGTCTCTTGTTACCTCTCTGCAGCACAACCAGCTGCAAAAAATCGGCCCAACTTTAAGGAGTTGGAGGCCACCTGGCTGGGCTTGCAAGAACAGAGCCAGGCACAGCAATGGCTTGTGAAGAGAAGCAATGGCTTCTCTCATCCTGTCAATGTTGCCGTGCTGGATAGCTATGGACCCTGAATCCAAAAGTACATCATTTAAAAGTTTCAAATTCTCTGTGCAAACGTCCTGTATTGGCCATCCCATAGATGGTTTGTGGGAAATCTGGGTGAGTTCACACAACACCCTTAACTTCTGGGTAAGTTTACACAACACATTTAACTTTTAGGTTAAGGAAAGAGAACTGCTATGTTGGCATAATGTACCATGCCAAAATCTATATAATTCAGATGCTGGGTTAGCATGATGATCTGCTACATACATTTGCACAGGAGAAGTTTCCCAACTATTGGAATGTATGAAATGAGATAAACGTGTTTTAAGATCTCAGTCCATATTGTCAGGGGCTTTATGGCCGATCAAAGATGAGTCCCCCGCTCCTTTGAGGTATGTTTTGAGATGCAAGGGAGAAAGAAGCCACTTTTAATCTGATTCCCTCTGAAGCCCAACATCTTTGCCCCTCCCTGAGGTCAGTGCCAGGCTGAGATGTGTCCAGCTTGCTAAAACTACTGCAGAAATGCCTCAAAAAAACCTAGATGACCTAACCATGAGGTGTGAACTTCACCCGTTGGGGCGGTGGGGGCATCACTTCCCGGGCCATCGAGCCGGCCACGTGTTTCCCCAGGCCGGGTGGCAGTCTCGGCTGGGGCGGCGGGGGCATCGCTTCCCGGGCCGCCGAGCCGGCCACGTGTTTCCCCAGGCCGGGCGGCAGTCTCAGCTTGGGCGGCGGGGGCATTGCTTCCCAGGCCGCCGAGCCAGCCATGTGTTTCCCCGGGCCGGGCGGCAGTGTCGGCTAGGCTGGTGGCCGGTGGGGGCATCACTTCCCAGGCCACCGAGCCAGCCACGCATTTCCCTGGGCTGGGCGGCAGTGTCGGCTGGGGCGGCGGCTGGTGGGGGCATCGCTTCCCGGGCCGCCGAGCCGGCCACACATTTCCCCGGGCCGGCCGGCAGTGTTGGCCGGGGCGGCAGCCAGCAGGAGCTGGCGGGGGCATCGCTCCCTGGGTTGTCCCCGGGCAGCCAAGCCGGTGACCACGCATCTCCCCGGGCCGGTCCGTGGTGCCCTGGGCGCCTTCTGCTGCCTCCTGCCCCCCCATGCTTGGCCTTCCTGGGACCTACGCCCTGCGGTGCTTGGCTAGTTTTCTGTTGTGGCGCAAACTCAGCCGCGTTGGCCTCCTGGATGCCAGCGCCGGGAAGCTGGGCTCGATTCCCCTGGAGCTGTTGCGGGGCGCAGCCAAGAGCGAGCCCCGCAGCCATCTTGCCTGTCCTGCCCCGCCAGCAGCACCCCCGCCAAGCCTTCACCACGAAGCCGTCTCCCCCCTTTGCACCCCCTGAGGTCCCTCAAGCAGCGTCCAACCAAACAGATGCACACGAGGCAGCCTCGTCACTCAATATATCGGTTTCTTTTAATATAAAAAGTGTCTATTAAAAAATCCTTCCTAAATACACAAAAAGACCAATTGGGATGCGGGAGAGGGAGCAGTAAAAGAAAAAAAAGAGTGGTGGTGGGGACTCGGGAGCTGGACGAAGATGATTTTTTTGGCCAGGGAGAGGAATCAAGCAAGCAGCAGCGGCTTAAATGGTGCCAATCCGGAGGATTTGAGTGTGTTCGTCTCCAAGCAACTACCAAGCCTGGTATATTTGCATAAATGGACAACACAGGATGGGGTGGTTTTTTTTCCCTTTTTTTTTCTTTTCTGCACGATCCACAAAGCTGCACAGAAGTTTCCAAAACAGGAAAAGGAGGGAATAGAGAGCAGGACAAAAGGTGGGCAGGGGGAGCGGGGAGTCGCATGCATGCGTACACGCGCATGCACACACCCTGAGCTCAGCACTGGCATAAAGGGGCGCCCGCGGAGGAGGGAATACTGTACTCATTTGGGCTTACAAGTGGCCAATGAGAACTCAGAAAACTTCGCTCCCTTTCCCCCCTCCCTCCCCTCTTCTTCAGTGAAAGGGTGTATTAGTTTGTCTATTTTTTCCATAGTTTTTTTTTTTAATACAAACTTGGGTCTTTGGGTGTGTCCTGCCAAAAAAACCCCAAACAAACCCAAAACAATTTTTTTTAAACTCCCACAAACAATAGAAAAGCAACTGAAAAACTCAATGAAACCCATGCTGAAATTTGCACATCACAAAACCACAGCAGATGTACAGATGCAATAATATACAATTCACGATTTATAATAAAACATTATATACAATAAATAGGTTCTTGTTACTTTTTTGTCAATCTGCAAATAGATTTCTCAGTGCATATCTGACACAATTAGCTTCTCTCCTGCTTTGACTCTCTGGTCTTCAAAACATTTCAGATTTTGAATGTTTGTGTGTGTGTTTGTGTGTATGGGAGTATACATCTTCATGGTGTTTGCTCTTTTGTAATTTTTCTTTTTTTCTTTTTACATTTTTGAAAAGTATTTACAATTGCTGGTTTTATGCAGATAGAAAAGGCCCGTTTCCCTCAGCCCGCCCTCCCTCCTTGCTTCTGATGGAGAAGACTTGTGAGCTTCTCCAGATCAGATCCATCCAGCACTAAGGGGGCAGAGAGGGGCAGTAACAGAGGAGCTCGGCGGGTTGCTCGGGGGTTTTGCAGCTCCCAGTGTTTTGGTTTTGGTGGGAAACGGGTCCAAGTGGCTCTTTGAGTGTTTTGGGTTGCCTACCCCTGGACTAGGTGAATCATTTATAACAGAAATAAGCTGGAGACACTTCTTCTAAGGACCACATTCACACAATATACGTCAGCAGGCTGGGGAAATATTTTTTGCAGACACCCAACCTTGGGTGAAAAGACAGCTCTAGGTGCAGCCTCCTGAAAGCCTGCAACAAACCATGGATGACCACAGCCATCTCTCCTCCACTTCCCTGGGCTCTCACTTGAGGGAAACTCACGAAGTAGGTGGCCGCATTTCCAACTGAAGTTTCCTCCCCTCTGGGGATACAACTAGACTTCAGTGAGACAGGGCAGGCAACATCATGGATGAGAGAAGCCTTCTTACACATCAAGCTAGCATCAAAAGCAACAGCCAGAATGGGAGCCACTGATGATCTGGTAGCCAGGCAGTGAGAGTGGAAGCTGAGGACTGAACAGTGGGACAACTTTCAAATGATGGACCTGGGATATTGGTCATCCTATGGTCCTCATTGTAATGGTGGACCTACCCATCCCATCAGCTCCCCCTGTCACTCAACCCCCCCCCCAGTTCTCCCTTCTAGGCCAAGTTGTCCATATTAACATCTCCCCTCTAGATAAGAAACATAATCTATCAAGAATTGACCAAGATAAACCAGAACATAGGACTCCGAACTATAAGCACTTGGCGGTTTTCCCGGGAGGACAAACAAATCCTCAGAGATGGGAATGTCACAGGAGTCGTACCACACCAAGTGCATCTATGCAACCAGAGGAACTGCCACAAGGTCCCACTAAACTAGGGGTGTCAAACTGCCGGCCCACGGGGCGGATGAATCATAGCGAAACCGTGTGCACCCCATTGCTGGCAATGGAAAAAAAGTCATGATATGTCGCGACACATCACGTCACATTGAGTTTGCCACCCCTGCCCTAAACCAACACCTGGATGGTTGTGGAAAGAAATCAGGTCACATCATCTACTACACTGGGCACTGCCACCATCTCAACTGCAGATCTAACAGCACAATTGTTTTATTTAAACCAAGAAATGTCAAAATGGCTTTCATTGTATCAGTGTGGAAAGACAACACAGAAAGTGTCAAGGAAACTAAAACTTTTACCCACTTTACAATTTTCTCTCTCTGTGCCAATGGTGCTATCCCACGCTGTCAACTTTTCTGCCTCTTAGCCAGCTCTCATGCAAAAAATGATCTTTCTATAACAGATCTTCTTCTTCTTCTGCCATATCCGTTATCGGACGTTGGCGATCATGTTGGCGATCCTGTTTTTATCAGCAGCCGCACAAAAAAGTGCTGCTGAGTTTTGTCCAAACCAGTCCCTTAGATTTTGAAGCCATGATGTTCTTCTTCTGCCTGGACCTCGTTTGCCTTCAATCTTTCCTTGGAGGATTAAATGGAGTATGCTGTATTTTTCTGGGTGTCGCATCACATGTCCGAAATATTCTAACTTTCGTTTTTTAATTGTTTTGATGATTTCCCTTGGCTTTCCCAGGCGGCTTATCACCTCCTCATTTCTGATTTTGTCAACCCAGCTTATACGTAACAGCCGCCTGTAAATCCACATTTCAAATGCTTCTAGTCTCTTCAGGTAGCCTTCTGTCAGAGACCACCTCTCTACTCCATAGAGCAGGATAGAAAAAATATAGCATCTGACAAGCCAGATTTTCAGTCTTAGGCTTATGTCGTGACTGCAGAAGACCTTTTTCATTTTGAAGAATGCTGTTCGAGCTTTCTCTATCCTTGTCTTTACTTCAGCGGTCATGTCCCAGCTTTCATGTAAATTAGAACCGAGGTGCGTGATCCTTTCAACTTTTTCTAGTGGTGTTCCTTCCGAATTTACTGGTGGTAAGTTAATGGGTTGTTTGCTGATGACCATGATCTTGGTTTTTGAGGTGTTAAGCTTCAAGCCGTATTTTCCAGATGTTTCTGTGACTCTGTTGATGAGGAGCTGAAGGTCTTCATGCTTACTGGCAAGCAGAACTGTATCATCAGCATAGCTTAAGTTGTTGATCCAAACACCACTTACTTTGATGCCAGCATCGATGTTCTCCAGTGCCTCGTTGAAGATTGACTCAGAGTAGATATTGAACAGCAGTGGAGACAGAATACATCCCTGTCTGACCCCTCTTCTTATTTCTGCATCAGCTGAGTATTTTTGGCCTAGTCTCACATTTGCTACCTGATGCCAATACAGATTCTTTATTATTTGGATGTCTTTGTCATCTAGTCCCCCTTGTTTCAGGATTTCTAATAGTTTGCTGTGTCTTATTTTATAACAGATGGCAAATGAAATTTCACTTCAGTTACAAGGAATTACAAAATCAGCTCCAAATTAGGATTGATACATGGAGATCTCATTGAAAAGAGAATCCCAAACTCTTAACATAAGGCTGGGTTCAAGGATACTGAGTGCTTCCATGGAGTTAAAGCACAGGCAGCACTAGAGTTAAGTTTCACCAACCTAGAATGGCACCAAACTCCATAACTCTGGGTGACCTTCCCTAGCAGCCTCTGGATGCAAGAAACCCCATTGAAGGACAGCAGAAGTCATTTTCCTGGCTGCTGAACTTTCTCCATCCAGCATGACTTTCTGGACATGTCCTAATATTACCATTACAGAACACTGCCCCAAGGGGTGTATCTGTGACTTTTCTCAAACGTGCTTTTCTCCAGCTACCCCTCCTTATGTGGAAGAAGTTCAGGGTCCCAAGAACAGAAGCTCCTTCTCACTGCAATCATCACCATCCCTGTCTCTGAGACCTCTTCTCCTATGTCTCCAGTGACTGCCTTTCATGTAAACATCAGACTGAAGCAACATGAAAGGGATCTTGCATCAGAAAAGGATAAATATCACAGGTTATGCTTTTTGTGGCTCACATTACAGGACAGACAGGAGCTGTGCTCTTGAATATATTTTCTCTCTCTTTCAGGTGAATCTTGGTTTCTCTGTTTGAATCAGGAAAGCCACTGGATATTCCACCCTGTCAGAGTGCTTTGAATTCTAATTCTTTTTTTAGAAAGAGGAAGGAGATTGATTCTGCCCCATGAATTATGGACCTCCTGCTTCTGATGCTGCTTCTGCTTCTGATGCCACTCTCTGGGAAGCTGAGGATAAAGTGCCCACTGAATTTGGATCACCAGGATGGAGAAAAGCCATGGAGCTATTATGTGCCAGGTGATCTTCTCATTGGTATAGTCATCTCTGCATCAAAAATAGCACCTGCAACATTACCTTTCAACATGGCTCCTTCTAGTCAGATTCAGCTGTAAGTCATGTGATGGAGTTTCATTCCCTCCATTTGCAATTCTAACAGTCTTCTTTTTTTCTTCTTGTTTTACTTACTCTTATATTGCAGGATTTGACAAATTTTTTGAATCCTTTTGATTAACACAGCCTCTCTATTTTGCCTTATTTTCTGAGAGTAGAAACATGAGGCAAATTAAACCTGAAAGAAGTCCACATTATTTTCCTCTCTCTGTTCAATCCTAAATTCATGACTGGAATACTGACTTTGGTTGAAAGTTATGATTGAAATGGTTCTAATTTCCTCTGCCCAACCGTTTCCATATTTTTATAACTGATTGATATGCAATGTCTGACTTTTCAAGGAATAGAAGATGACTTGTTTTTAGAACAGCTTCTCTGGGTCACTTATCAAAAATCACCTTCCTTTAATGGTGGTTCTTCTTTAATGACTAAGTTATTCTGAGCTATGAATATTAGTACTGCTAAAAATGTATGTTTCTTATCTGTTAAACCTTTTTGAGGACTGTCCCCATCCTCAGCACTAACAATATTAAAGGGTGATGGGTGACTATCATTTGCCTCTACTTTTGGATCATTATTGGCTTATGTTTCAGCTAGTGTGTAGAGAAAAAAGATGATTAAGTGGAGAAAAGTATTTTTGTTGTTGTTGCTGTTGATGATGATGCTAATATTAACATGATCATAGTTTTACACTAGTTTATCCTATAGAAAGCTAGTAATACTACCCATGATTTGCAATATTGAACTGATGAAGGAGAATCCCCAGCTCCTACATAATCTCACACTTGGCTACAATATCCATAACAACTATGATAACACCCTCGGCACTTCAGATGCCTTGCCGGACATGCTCTCTACTGGAGAAGCCAATGTTCCCAACTACGGCTGTGGAAGGAAGGAGAAGCTTTTGGCTCTTGTTGATGGAACTATCAGAGACAGCTCCATCCAGATGTCAACATTAGCAGGCACCTACAAAGTCCCACAGGTTTGTGTTTGTCTTTCCCTTTCTGTAAAGTGATTGGAGTGTTGGTGTGTAAGCGATAGATCCAACCGTGTCTTCTCTAGGTAATTCAAGATTATTTTGAATAATAATGATCAGTCTCTACTTTGAAAGGCACTTTACTTATATGTTGTACATAGTATGTTTAGGTGTGTGTCATGTATGTGTTTCACTTTGATGTGTGCCATTGTGCCCACAATATAAAAATGACAATAAAGGTTATCTTATCTTATCTTATCTTATCTTCCTTCCTTCCAAGAAATGGTGCCAAGTTAATAACGCCCATCTCACCGCAAAAGCCTCTTTCTCCCATACAGTCCATCTCCTCTCTGTTCCCAAAAGCTTTTGAGAAGTGTAGGCGCAGGCCTGCAGATCCCCCCTAAAGTGTTTTTGTGGGAGGACTGTGCCCACCGCAACATCACTAGCATCACCTTGGATAGGATAAGATAAGATAAGATAACCTTTATTGTCATTTTTTTTTTACTGTGGGCACAACGGCACATATCAAAAATGAAATTTAGTTGCCCGCTCTCAAAGTGAAACACATACATGACACACATCTAAACATACTCTGTACAACATATGTATAGCCCCACAACCCTACATATACATAGCAAATAAACATTAAATACTGTCCATCTTGAATATATAATGGAAGGAGGAAGCTTGAGAGTTCACAAGGTTAATGCTGTATGGAATGAAACTATGGCTGAATTTGGATGTTCTGCTATGGATACCACGAAGCCTCCTCCCACAAGGTAACAAGGAAAACAGGTCATGAAGAGGATGTGTAATGTCCCAGATAATCTTACGGACCCTGCTCAAGCAACGCTTCTGTGCTATGTCCTGAATGGGAGGGAGGGAACTGCCAATGATCTTTTCAGCCATTCTCACCACTCTCTGCACCGCCTTCCTGTCTGAAGCAGTGATGCTTCCAAACCAGACTGTGATGCTGTATGACAGGATGCTCTCGATCATCCCCCTGTAGAAAGTGGTCAGAGAGGGGAAGGAAGATGTGCTTTTCTCATGCGATGCAGAAAATGCAGGTGCTGCTGTGCCCACTTCACCAGTTTCTCACTGTTGAGTGACGAAGTCAGCCTAATAATTAGCTGCACATCCAAGAATTTGATGCTGGTAACTATCTCCACAGGTGAATCATTAATGCACAGAGAAGTGTGGCTGTGCCTGCCTTTTCTGAAATCAACAATGATCTCTTTGTTTTTTCTGGTATTTAAAACTAGGCTGATGATGAAAGTTTCCTCAGGATCAGGTTGTTTAAGAACTGGTTCTGCTGCAAATAATCTTTTCGCCACGGCATTTGTAAGTGTTATAAATAAGGATTGGGATATACAGTCAGGAGGAAGCAAGGATCAAAAGAGACCTGTCTTTTCATGACATCATCCCAATTGCTTAGAGGCTTCTGCTGCACACTTGTGAAGGCAAGGAGAGGCTCTGTGTCCAATGAAAGGATCTTCTGTACAATAGGAATGTGCAGTACTGATGGAAAACTCACATTTTTTTACATGGTCTTAGCCAAAATAATGATATCCTCAATCATGACCAAATCTCAGATTTTTAAACAGAGTCCTACGGGATTACTTTTCCTACTGATGCTAAAACATATGTGTGTTATGAACCTTTAGGAGCCACTAACATTAACCAACCATTTTATTAAAAATCTACAAATACGTTAGGCAACGTATCAACTATTTTTGGCCTAAAATTCTCTTGATCAAATTCATCATAAAAGGTATGAAGAGCAATATGGCCTCTGGAGAGGATTTTCTACCAGCTGAAAAATTCAAGAAATATCCCAACTGGTGGGACACTCCATTGACAGATACATTTACACATATAAATAATATCCGCCATACCCATTTGGGTCAAAGATGGCAATTTTAATTCTTATATATGAAAAAGGGAATAAAAAGGACCCTAGCAATTCCAATTCTGTAACAGATATTGTGACTAAAATATATGCAAACTTCCACTTGAAAAGAATTGATAGTAGGTGGATGAAAAGTGCATTCCTTGTAGAAGAACCAGCAGTCTTTAGGCAGATGTGATCCACTCTTGACAATTCTTTTGTCTTGAACCATCTAACTATAAAAATATCAGTCCGAGGAAATAATGATTTGCTGCCTTTACAGCATTTGACCCAGTAAACAAAGAAATAAAATAATAATAATAATAATAATAATAATAATAATAATAATAATAATAATAATAATAATAATAATAATAATAATAATAATAATAAAGTTGGAAGGGACCTTGGAGGTCATCTAGTCCAACCCCCTGCTCAGGTAGGAAACCCTATACCATTTCGGACAAATGGCTGTCCAGTCTCTTCTTAAAAACTTCCAGTGTTGGAGCATTCACCGCTTCTGGAGGCAGGTTGCTCCACTGGTTAATTGTTCTAACTGTCAGGAAGTTTCTCCTTAGTTCTAGGTTGCTTCTCTCCTTGATTAGTTTTCATCCGTTGCTTTTTGTCCTGCTTTCAGGCGCTTTAAAAATATCTTGACTCCCTCTTGTTTGTGGCAGCCCCTGAGATATTGAAACACTGCTATCATGTCCCCCATCGTCCTTCTCTTCATTAAACTAGACATCCCCAATTCCAGCAGCCATTCCTTATATGCTTTAGCCTCCAGTCCCCTAATCATCTTTGTTATTATGGAAGAAATTGACTTCCCTTAAAATGGAGCTGTTGACCCTGCTAAAAGCCCTTTCTACAAGCACTGACAGTGAGAACAATTAATCAGTGGAACAACCTGCCTCATGAAGTTGTGGGTGCTCCATTAATGGAGATTTTCAAAAAGAGGCTGGACATTCCTTTTCTCTGAATCTCTTGCTATGGGCAGGGGTTTGGACTAGAAAACCTCCATGGTCCTTTCCACCCCATTTTTGTTCATTTGTTTGAGAGTGTGTTTGGGGCTCAAAGGAGCCATGAGAAAGATATGTACCAAAAGTTAAGACAAAGGTGTTGCCAATATGACATTTGGGTTGCATGTGCTGTTAAGAGGACTTGGCACCTATTCTCATAATAATTATCTGATTGTGGATAAGTAAAAGTCAAAAGTTATGGTCTTTGGAAAATGACAGCATTCCCATATAGGGCTAATCGATGAGGAGGCAACAGAGCAAGTTCACACCTTTCCTTACCTGGGGGAACTTTTCTCTGTGACTGGATCTTGGCTCCCTCAACATCAAAGGAGCTCATTTAGAAGGCACAAGTGAATGGACTGTTAATTTAAAAAAAAAACGTAGGTATGCAGCTTCCTTAGATTGAATTATTAAATACAAAATACCAAGATTAATAATAAAAAGTTGGAAGGGACCTTGGAGGTCATCGAGTCCAACCCCCTGCTCAGGCAGGAAACCCTACACCATTTCGGACAAATGGCTGTCCAGTCTCTTCTTAAAAACTTCCAGTGTTGGAGCATTCACTGCTTCTGGAGGCAGGTTGTTCCATTGGTTAATTGTTCTAACTGTCAGGAAGTTTCTCCTCAGTTCCAGGTTGCTTCTCTCATTGACTAGTTTCCCTCCGTTACTTCTTCTCCTGCCTTCAGGCGCCTTGGAGAATAGCTTGACTCCCTCTTCTTTGTGGCAATCCCTGAGATATGGGAATACTGCTATCATGTCACCCCTAGTCCTTCTTTTCATTAAACTAGACATACCCAATTCCAGCAGCCATTCCTTATATGCTTTAGCCTCCAGTCCCTTAATCATCTTTGTTGCTCTTCTCTGTACTCTTTCTAGAGTCTCGACATTTTTTTACATCATGGTGACCAAAACTGGATGCAGTATTCCAAGGGTGGCCTTACCAAGGCATTGTAAAGTGGTATTAATACTTCACATGATCTTGATTCTATCCCTCTGTTAATGCAGCCTAGCACTGTGTTGGCCTTTTTGGCAGCTGCAGCACACTGCTGGCTCATAGTTAAGTGATTGTCCACTAGGACTCCGAGGTCCCTCTCACAGTTACTGCTATTGAGCAAGGTACCCCCTATATACCTGTACATTTGGTTTTTCTTGCCTAAATGTAGAACCTTGCTTTTTTCACCATTGAATTTCATTTTGTTAGATAGCGCCCAGTGTTCAAGTCTGTCCAGGTCCCCCTGTATCTTAAGCCTGTCTTGTGGAATGTTGGCTATTCCTGCCAGCTTGTGTCATCCGCAAATTTGATGAGTTCCCCATCTATCCCCTCGTCCAAATCGTTGATGAAGATGTTGAAGAGCACTGGGCCCAGAACAGAGCCCTGGGGCACCCCACTACACACTTCCCTCCATGTAGATGTGGTTCCATTGAGGACCACATGCTGAGTACGGCCGGTCAGCCAGCTACGAATCCATCTGGTGGTGATGCTGTCTAACCCACATTTTTCTATCTTATCAAGTAGTAGGTTGTGATCTACTTTATCAAATGCCTTACTGAAGTCCAAGTAAATTATATCCACAGCATTCCTCTGATCCACTAATTTTGTCACTTGGTCAAAGAATGCAATAAGGTTTGTCTGGCATGATCTGTTTTTTACAAACCCATGTTGGCTTTTTGTAGTGATTTTGTTTCCCTCTAGGTGTTCGCTGATTCGTTGTTTGATTATCTTTTCCAGAATCTTCCCAGGTATTGAGGTCAGGCTGATAGGTCTGTAATTTCCTGGATCCATTTTTTTCCCTTTTTTGAAGATGGGAACTACATCAGCTCTTTTCCAGTCCTCCGGTAATTCCCCAGTGCTCCAGGATCTTTGAAAAATATAGTTCAGTGGTTCTGAGATCACATCTGCCAGTTCCTTGAGAACCTTGGGGTGTAATCCATCTGGTCCTGGTGATTTGAACTCATCTAAGCTAGACAGGTGCTCACTTACCATTTTCTTGCCTATCTTAACTTGTGTTTCTATTTTGTTTTTTATGGTACTATTTTTGATAGGTTGGTCTGTTTTTTCCCTTTGTGTAAAGACAGATGAAAAAAACGAGTTAAATAGTTAATAGGTTACCATTATGCACTTATATTCAGCTGAACTTTGGGATTTAATTTATATCACTACTAGAACATATCCGATCACAATATCTGAGAAGTATCTTGAGGGTGGATAAAAGGACTTCAGCTGCTGCCCTCAGAGCAGAATTGGGAATTTATACAATTTATAAAATTGGGGCATATAATTATTTTTAATAAAATTAATGGTATGGAAACTACTACTACTACTACTACTAC
Organism: Azemiops feae; assembly: GCA_023970755.1. Taxonomy (NCBI): domain Eukaryota; kingdom Metazoa; phylum Chordata; class Lepidosauria; order Squamata; family Viperidae; genus Azemiops; species Azemiops feae. The sequence continues at coordinate 45,155 of JALGBA010001102.1, forward strand.
TACTACTACTACTACTACTACTACTAATAATAATAATAATAATAATAATAATAATAATAATAATAATAATAATAATAATAATAATAATAATAATAATAATAATAATAATAATAATAATAATAATAATAATAATAATAATCAGGAGAGTCCGCAAAAGATTAAAATCAAAGCTGAAAGCTGGAAACATAATTAAAGCCATTAATACATGGGCAGTCCCAGTGATACGCCACCCAGGTGGAATTATCAATTGGACTTCAGCTGAACTGGAAAACCTAGACCGGAAAACATGTAAACTTTTGAATATGCAGCACGCTCTCCATCCACGAAGTGACATCGACAGGTTGTACCAGCCAAGAAAAATAGGGGGCAGAGAACTATTGCAAATCCATCAAACTGTAGAAGAAGAAAAATGAAGTTTGAATGACTATGTGAATCAAAGCACAGAAAAACTGCTGCAGGCTGTAAAAACAGAGAGCACTATGAAAATAACAGAAACAAAGGCAGAATATAAGGAAAAATGGCTGGATGACAGATTAAATAGATGGAAAACCAAAGCTTTGCATGGACAGCATTTGAGAACCATTGAAGGAAAATGTGATAACTTGACGTGGCTTAAGATGGGAACCATCAAGAAAGAAACGGAAGGATTAATACTGGCTGCTCAAGAACAAGCACTACAAACTAATGCCATGAAAGCGAAGATACAAAAATCCACTGACAATCCAAATTGCCGACTTTGCAATGACAAAGTTGAAACTGTTTCACATCTAATCTGTGAGTGCAGCAAAATCGCGGAAACTGATTACAAAGCTAGACATGACCGAGTTGCTAAATTAATCCACGGGGCATTGTATAAAAAATACAACTTGCCTGTGTGCAAAAAGTCGTGGGAACATAGGGTGGAAAAAGTTGTTGAGAATGAGAGGGTGAAGATCTTGTGGGACTTTCGAATACAGACATATCGCCATATGGAACACAATACGCCGGATATCGCAGTTGTAGAGAACCGAAGCATACAGCTGATTGATATCGCTGTACCAGGAGATGCCAGGGTCGAAGAAAAAGAACTGAAAAAAATTACGAAATATCGCGACCTGGCCATCGAAACTGCGCGATTATGGATGAAACGTGTAACAGTGGTACCCATCGTCATTGGGGCACTGGGAACTATGTCCAAAAACTTTGTAAAATACATCAAGAAACTGCAGCTTCCTGCAATAACTCCAGCAATGTTACAAAAAACTGCACTACTCGGAACATCATATATTTTAAGGAGGTACCTGGTTGACACCTAGGATGCTGGTAGCAACCCGTGTCAACCATCAGTGCCAGCCAATTTGAATGTTCAGTTGACTGAGGTTCATGTCTAATAAATAACAGATTATAATAATAATAAAGTTGGAAGGGACCTTGGAGGTCATCGAGTCCAACCCCCTGCTCAGGCAGGAAACTCTATACCATTTCAGACAAATGGCTGTCCAGTCTCTTCTTAAAAACTTCCACTGTTGGAGCATTCACAGCTACTGGAGGCAGATTGTTCCACTGATTAATTGTTCTAACTGTCAGGAAATTTCTCCTTACTTCTAGGTTGCTTCTCTCTTTGGTTAGTTTCCATCCATTGCTTCTTGTCCTGCCTTCAGGTGCTTTGGAGAATAGTTTGACTCCCTCTTCGTTGTGGCATTCCCTAAGATATTGGAACACTGCTATTATATCACCCCTCGTCATTCTGTTCATTAAACTAATAAGAGTCCCCAAACGCTATTAGAACAAACAAATTTCATTTAAAACATTCTTAATTTTATATTAAGAACTGTCGTCTCCCTGTCTTTTTTGCCACTCGAGAAAAACCTAAAAAAATGCTGCACAAAGAATCCAAGATGGTCAAAATAGAGAAAAGTAGGGCCATCTTCAGTAAGGTTGGCACACTGAAAGGTGTCAGCTGCTACAAATGTACCTTCCAAGTATTGAGTTAAATCTTCCAAACTCCTTACAATGAATACACTTGTATTTGTGGAGCTCCAGAAATAGAAGATGTAATACATCTATTATTTTGAATGTCAATTATTTAAGAAAGAGGGAGATCAATATCTTATATTGCTCTTTACAGAAACAATCTATTGGGATCCTATTATTTAAAAAAATGTATTTCCTCTGTGCTCAGAATTCAAAAATTATATATAATAAAGCCCTTTTTGGAAGGAAATTATGGTCTGATTGTGGCAAATTCTGGGGTTATAAAGAAATATTTTCATTGTTTATGCTTATTCTATTGTAGTTCCTTTTCTAAATTATGTTTTTACATGGAGTCTTGTTAATGTTCTGTGTTTTATATTCTTTATCTTGATATGCCTAATGACTAATCAACAGGAAATGTTCTAATATGTGCATGAGAAAAAAGTTGGATTTATTAAAAGCTAAAAATTGGGACTTGGTAGGACCCCAAATATAACACAGAATTGCTTTTTTTCAGGTCAGTGAGAGAATTGCTTCAAAGGCTCTGAGTGATAAAAGTCAATTCCCTTTTTTCCATCCAATGCTCCCCAAAGAAGAGATCACGTACCCAGGAATTGTCCAAATTCTCCTTCATTTTGGATGGACCCTGATTGGTCTTTTTACTTCAGACACAGAGAAGGGAGAGAATTTCATAAGGACTTTTACTCCGATGCTTGTCAAGAATAGAATTTGTGTTGTTATATCACAACGATTCTCAATGACTGGACGTACCGCATTCCTCAGGGATGCCCTCTCTAAGTGGAGACAGGTCAACATCTTTGTTCACTTCACAGAATTTGATTCTCCTTGGGACAGAATTCTTCCCTTCCATTCAGCACTTGAAGGTTTGCCAGGACCCATTGAAGGGAAAGTCTGGATCATGACAGTGGTTGGAGTATATGTAATGAAAAAGGATTGGCGTCTCAAGCACGTCCATAGTATTTGGACCTTTCTCTTTCAGTGGAAAAAGAGTTGGAAAAACGATAATGCCTATAAAACAGATTTCTTTGTGGAACCTGAATTTCAAGCTGAGTATTTTCACTGTTCTGTTTCAAAAGACACCATTTCTGTCAAAGGCCGGAGAAGATGCACCCAGAAAGCACCAGTGGAGACCCAAAAGAAAAAGAATAGGATGCAGATCCAAAATGATGGCTATACCTACAGTGTCATTAAGATTCTGGCCCATGCCTTAAGTGCTGCGTCCAAACCCCAGAGGAGAAGGAAGAAGGGTGAAGAGAGGTTGGGGGCTCCAAGGCTGCAGCTGTGGAAGGTATGGGGTCCCAACAAGGATCCATCAAACTAAATTCCTTTTCAGGGTCTTTTGTGCTCTCTGGGCTTGGTTGATTAATATCTTAAGCTTCAGTACAACAGCTCCTACTTATCGGAAGAGTGCTGCATCCTCCCTTCAACAACCAAGACCTTTTATATATTTGAAAAAAAGTTCCCAGATTTTTTCTGATTTTAAGCTCCTGTAAACTAGGATAAGAAACAATGGCTGGAAACTGATCAAAGAAAGAAGCAACCTGGAATTAAGGAGAAACTTCCTAACAGTGAGGACAATTAACCAGTGGAACAGTTTGCCTTCAGAAATCGTGGGCGCTCCATCATTGGAGATTTTTAAGAAGAGACTAGACAGTCACTTGTCTGAGATGGTATAGGTTCTCCTGCTTCAGCAGGGGGCTGGACTAGAAGACCTCCAAGGTCCCTTCCAGCTCTATTCTATTCCATTCCATTCTATTCTATTCTATTCTATTCTATTCTGTTCCGTTCCGTTCCGTTCCGTTCCGTTCCGTTCCGTTCCGTTCCATTCTATTCTATTCTATTCCAACATGGCTCTTATGCTTGATGTCTTTCCTCAAGGCTTAAAGCAGCTCCTTTGATCTCTTCCTCCCCTTCTTTGTCCTTGACTAAAGCTGATGCAAATTTTGTGCAGTGTCTTATCCAAGTGTGATGCCTGCAAAAGGACCTGGTATCATTCCACTGGATCATTAATAATATTATCGACAAATTAACAATACAGTTATTATCATAACATTAAAATATTACTACTATTTTATGATAATCAGTAACCATTCTATACAAAGAATGTGAGAAAAACTACAAATGAAATATTAATACATATTATAGCTGCCATTCATTACATTCATACAATCATGTATCAAGTCCTGGATGCTAACAATTAGTTAGTTTCCTATTGATTTTACTCATGCACCTCTCTCTAACACAAAATCATATTTTTATTTTCTGGAAGCTGTAAGGTCCTGCTTTAGCTGAATCTCTCAGGAAAGCAGAACTCTTGAAACTGGCATTGTTTCCTTTATTGAAAGTTAATGACAGCAAGAGAAGGCAGGCAGAATCTGAAGTTCCCGGGTGAAATTGTTAGGCTAATCCCCATTGTTCAAACCCCTCCCAACTGCTCAGTCTATAGGAGCCAATCCAGATGTGCAAAGAGGTTGTGAGAACTCCTGACGAAAACTGCGGTAAGATGTTTCCAGGCATCTCTTCCTTGGTGAGGTGAGGCAGATGACCTCGGGCAGCAGAACTGAGTCAACAAAGCAAAGTTAAACACATCACAGGAGAGCTCCAAAGGTCCCCCTTCCCATCAGGATGGCAGCATCCTGACAGGGATTTATAGGGACCTGAGAGAAGCTGGGTATTTTTAAAGGAGACCAAAATAACTTTGTCCACGTGTTATTATAATTTTTGCAACACAAAATCATGATTTATTTACTTCCTTTATTAATGAAAATATAGAAAAAACAATAACCAAGGTCTAATTGTTTTTTTGTAACTCCCCAATTTGATCAGTAATATTAATATTTACAGTATTTGAGTACAATTTTTGAGACCGTTGTATCCACTTAATTATCTCATACCATCCAGCACTCAATTAACTAGATCCCCATTCATCACATCATGAAGCATTTTGTTAATTCTTTGCTAAAAACAAATTATACCAAAAGCATTCACAAAATCTGTTAAGGAAGTATAAAAATATGTGTGAATGAGTTTTGGAGGACCAGAGAAAGAGATGCAGGGAAGGATCAGATAAGGTGGTCTTTTGGGGGGGCAACCCACAGCTGCGTAACAGGCAGAGAAAGAAACACAGAAAAAGTCCTCCATAAATTTTTTGACTGTCAAAAGAGATGGTGAAACATTTGTACTTTCACACTTTTTAATTAACTATGACAAACTTGTTACTTATAAAGACATTTTAGATAAGGGTGGAAAACTTAAAGACAGACTAACTCTCTATCAACAAGGCATTGACTTAACATGGTGGTCCTATCTGCAAATTCAAACAAGATATGAAAAAGATGTAAAAGTAATGGACTTTTACAAAGAACAGACAGTATTTGACAAAACACTTTTGAAAACAGATGAAAACCTGATTAAGAAACTCTATAAATTTCTGCTAAGATGGAAGATGGAAGAAGAACAAGTAAAAGAAACAATGATAGTGTGGGCAAAAAACTTTGGATATTCCATAGACTTAGAAGACTGGGAAAAGCTTTGGGAGAGAAATATTAAACTTACTAAAGCAGCTTCATATAAAAAGAATTTATATAAAATGTTTTATAGATGGCATATGACACCAGTTAGATTAGCGAAAATGTTTAAAAATGTATCGAATATTTGTTGGAAATGTAAAGAAAAACCAGGTACTTATTATCATATTTGGTGGATGTGTCCTAAAGCTAAGAAATTTTGGTTTAAAATTCATAAATGGTTAGAAAAGATGACTAAAACACAAATAGAATATAAACCAGAATTATTTTTGCTAGGAATATTAGGATCTAACTATGGTAAAGAGAAGGAATATTTAATATTACGTGTATTGACAGCAGCGAGAATTGTATTTGCTCAAAAAATGAAAATTTACCACACGATTGTCAACCCTGTTAATATAGGATATTATTGCTTTGACAAGATATGTAGAACTGTCTGGTATTTTTAGAGTTAATTCAGAAGGCAGAAATGGAAGGAGGAAAGCCCGGGAAAGAAACGGAAGTAAATCTTTGGCCTCCAGCCTAATTGGAAGACGTAATTCATGACTGTAAAATAAGGGAGGGGTGTAGCAAGAAAAGAAAGACGGCAAGCCAGAGAAATTCAGTTTCTGGCATCCGTCCATGTAAGTGCCAAGGTTATTTTGGCAATAAATGGATTCTCAGAGGTAAGGCCTCATGTTTCTCATTAAAAGCAATCTTCCTTTGGAACCATAACAATGATCAGATTATAATTATGAAAATTTTAGAATGTGCAGAAATAGACAGATTGACGTTGGAGATTAAGGAGAAAGAGGATTCAGTGTATTTTAGGACATGGGAAAATTTTTATCAATGGTTAGCATTACGTTAGAGCTAAATTATATTTAATTAGTAAGCTTTTATTTTATGACTATTTTTAGTATTAATGACTATAATTGTTTAGTATTGTATTAATTACTGTTATTCAATACGTGGACCCGGACGAGAGTCTGCTTGTGTAAGCGTTGGATTTTTTATGTGGGGGTAACCCCACTACTGTACCTATCCCTATCCCTATTCCCATCCCTATCCCTACTCCACTCCCTAACCCCATCCTTTACCCATATTATCCCTATCCTTCCCATACCCATATAAAATTTAATAAAATATATTTTTAAAAAAACATTTGTACTTTCACACTGCAAGATTTTGTTAATATAGCCTTACAATAAAGTAGAATTACTTCATCTGGTCATTTTTCCTATCTCCTCTACCTGAATTTAGATTAGCCTTGCAACTTTCTTCTTAACAAATCTTTGCTTTCTGGTAATCACCCTATTGTTTGCAAGGAGTTTATGAATACTCTAGTTATTTGTCTATTTTGTTTACTAAATTGGTGACCTTTGCTAGATTGTTATATATGATTGACCATTTTTGTGAATTACATTTTGTCAATATACATTTTATCAGTATACTACATGATTTAGAAATATTGCTGAATCTTTGTACTTCAATTTTGAAGATAATGGTAATACTTGTTCTTCCAACTCACAATATTTGTAAGTTAAACAACCATAGAAGAAAGATTCAAATGTAAAAAGTAATAAGAGATAAGAAAGCAAGATTTCTGCTTTTAAATTCCTGGATGTTTCCATTCTAGTTCCAACCATTTCTAAAGAGGAGGGAATTGTACAATCTTTCCCTGCTGAAAGTGTACTTGGATCAGAATGGAGACGTAGCAGCAGATCTGTATATTATTAGTATGGTAGTTTTCCCCAAGGAGGATCCCATCGACAAGATATTGGGGAGTTTTGAAAGACAGAGACTTACAATCAACCAAGAAGCTTTGTCACAGTTAAAGTTGCTCAACAAGGTGGGGAAAATATTGGTGTCTTTTCTCTTTTTTCCAAAGCTGTTTCAAGTGGGCTAAACCCAGTTAAAAAAGTGGGCAACCTTCACTGAGAATTGAATGTGTGGAGTAAAACCTCTATAATTTTCTTAGGCAGATAAGCATGCTTCAGTTCTATTGACCAAGGTTTCCCTTCTGATGCTGTCATGCTGAATCCTGTTGTAAGCTGATCCAAAATGAGATATGGGATGATTATTATTTAGGACACAAATCATTGCCATTTAGTGTCCCTTTGGCAGTTTAGTATCACCGTAAAACTGGTGAGACAGGGCCTCATATGCTGGAGAGTTTGGTGTTAATAGCTTCAGGTTCACTAGTTTTTTGTCTTCAAATATCAAAAATGAAGGCAATTCTGTTGACCAGTCCCTGAGTTCAGATTTGGACTGAATCCAATGAAATTTAATCAAGACTGGATGGAGGTCCTGTTGGTCCAATAGTGAAATAAGCTTCATCTTGCCTTGATTGGAGTCAGGGGTCTCCCAAAATTGCAGGCTCAGAGTTTGGGATGTTTTTAATCATCTGAGAACATGCTTATAGCTGCCTCTCTTTAACCCCACTGGGATAGTGGAATTTAGGAAGGAGGTCCAAGGCTTTCACTTCAACTGAAATAGTAATGACTGGTCTGATGTGAGCTCATTTATGGATTTATTGATTAAATATATTTGCTGCCCATCTCACCATGATAATGGCTTGAAAACTGAAGTACTGAAATATGACTTTGGTGAAAAAGAAACCCTGATATCAGAAGTAAAAAAGGGCAGTTTTGAAGGAAATATTACTTAGATTTGGGCATTGGCTTGTAAGAGTGCACTTCATCTGAAAATCCCTTAAATGCAACTGTTTATCTTGATTGTTGGCTGCCTTAGGACACACTGAGAGGCTACAAATCAAATTAATAATAAATATGAGTGTGTATTTCCCTGTCAGATTGTGTCACTTAATTGTATTCTCTCAAGAGAAAGGACATTGTGTTGGATACCTTGTGTTGAGTATCCATTTCCTACACAGGGCTCACACTCATGACCCATGTGGTGCATCAAAAAATGCCTGACTCAAACTTATTGTGGAACACATTCTCATGACCTCACCTCCATCTCACCATATAAACTGAACAAATATATATGCAAATAAAGAACATATTTAAGGTTGAGAGCCCTTATTTGTAAGGAAATTTTCCTTTTTATCTTAACTGGGAGATAATTTTGGACTGCTTTCAAAGGGAAGTAGCCTTGCAATGTTTTATGAACTCCAGAAGAAACCTTTCCAGATCCTACTGGTCAAAAGTTTATTTCTTCCTCAAAGTTTTATTTTAGTTTAATAAATCCAATGAAATGAAAAATTAATATATATTTTAGAACAACCTTCACTCTAAAATTTAGTATTTGTGGATATATTAAAATCAAACATTTATGAAGAATGGAGGAATGCATGTTAATTCCACTATGAGGAGGAACCCACCGGTTGCCACTTAATGCTTAAACCTTTTCTCAGTTTCATCCCTCCACACTTTGTTAAGTAGAAAGGTACTTTATTGTAATCTGATAAGTCAGAAGAAAAAGAGAGGAACTGAATGAAGCAGCTTCCTGCAATTGTATCTCCTGGATTTGTCAAGCAGGCTCGAGAAGGAGAGCCAGTTTGCTGCTACGACTGCATTCCTTGTCCAGAGGGGACCATCTCCACTCAGAAAGGTGGGTGACACCATAGGGAAACTTTGATCAATATGCATGTTAAAGACACATGTAAGTTTGATTGTTTAGTTCTCAATTTTAATGGTGTCCAATTTCTTCCCTTAATGGGATTTGTAAGAATAATATCTTGAATGATGAGGTAGGAAGAAGGATGCTGTGCATTGAGTAGGAAATGTCTCTTTTATTTCCCAGTTTGGATGTTTCCGTCCATATTTATCTTTCTGAGAAATATCTGTATTCTTTGTAACTTGAGGAATGATTTTAGATCAATGGGTTTTATTTACCTAAACCAACTTTACATTACAGGATGATATCAATCATTCATTTAATCAGTTAATCTTTAGTAAGATCATATATCTTTATAAGCTGAAATATCTAATTGGGAGGAACAATAGAGGGAGAGATGTTGGGTTAAAGGAACAATGAAAACCAAACAGAGGATTCAGCATAAAACCATCAAATAGATATTTCCTTTCCACCTTTTCTTATCTTTCCAATTTTCTTTCTTGTTAAATACTGTAATGAGATATAACACCAAAAAATAAAGGAATATAGTCGTGGTCCTGAAAGGAAAAAAAATCTAACATGCAGTGTTGGGATTAAAATGAACAGAAAGAAGGGGGAAACAGAGAACTAATAAATGACCAATCTACTAAATATCCTTTGATACCAATGTTAAATTTATTCTCTCTTTAAAATTGTTGCCAAATCTAGAGAGTATGGAAACACATTGCTTCATCTTCTCATTTTTACAGGGTAAAAAGATTTTACAGATAATCCTCAGTTCCTGTTCTTGAATTCATTTATGATTTAATCTTCCTTAAGATGTCTTTTGAAATTTATTTATCAAATTTATATGGCCATTTCATACAAAGTGACTCTTTGTGGCATACAATTTAACCAGAAATTAAAAATTAAAACAATGAGAAATAAATGCTAAGAAATCAAGAGATTATACCTAAACTTCAGCTAAAAGCTAAAAAGCTAAAAAAAAACTGGGATAGACAGCATCACCATCAGATGGATTTTTAACTGCCTAACAAACCTTAAGTAGTCCTTAATGGTACTGCGTCTACATGGAGGGAATTAAGTAGTGGGGTACCACAAGGGTCTGCCCTAGGCCTAGTACTCTTCAACATCTTCATAAATGACTTAGGTGAGGGAATAGAAGGGGAACTTATCAAATTTGCAGATGATACTAAGCTGGCAGGAATAGCTAATACCCTAGACCAGATATGTCAAACTCGCGACATCATGTGACGTCGTGCGACGTATAAGGACTGTTTTGCCATTGCCGGCAATGGGATGGGCGCGGCTTCCGCATGACGCGTCCAGCCCGCGGGCCGGCAGTTTGACAACCCTGCCCTAGACCAGGGCTTTGTGGTACATTAACGAGTAGCAGGTGGTACACAGCCCTGCCTAGCCAACTGTAGTGGGGGAGGGAAAGAGCCAGCACAGGCAAGGACTTACTGTGAGAGAGTCCTCTGGAGCTGCAGAGGCACGGAGGAGAGAAGGAGGGAGGGAGGGAGATGGAGAGTGGAAGGATTGTTATGTGCTTTTGTGACTTTGAAGTTCTGGGATTTGTGCATTGTGGGCTTTGTGTTCTTAAGGAGTGTTTGGCAATTTCTATTTGGCTGATGGCTCGTGTTAGCTTCTATTGCTCTGCTATTGTTAGCTGTAAGTTTTGCTGCAAGGGATTTTGAAGTATTTTTCTCCTGAATGGATTTTTCCTGTAGATTCCTTTACTTATGAATGGAGCCATTTGGGGAGGCTGCCTTAGCCGGCAGCCAATACTTAATACATTTTTTTTCTTCCTTAAGTGCCGGCTGCGCTCCTTAACTTTCCTTTCTAGCCAGTAGCTAATTCTTAAAGGGGAATGTGCCTTTTTAAGCTAGTTCACTCAGCAGTTTGTCTTTTCTGTCTCTGGAGGCTTTTTCTTGTTTGATGAATATATGGAAGAGAGAAAATATGGGGTTTTTTTTTTTCAAATTCTTCCTTCAAAAGGAGGTGGGCATGAGAAAGAGGGAGGCGGGGAGGGAGGGAGGGAGGGAGGGATGGAAGTCCCGCCTTAGCACTTGGCCACCAGCAGTCCTGCCATTGACTTTGCTTGTCAAAAGGTTGCAAAAGGGGATCACATACCCTGGGACACTGTGATCATCATAAATAGGAATCAGTTGCCAAGCATCCAAATAAAAATCACATGACCCTGGGCATGCTGCAATGGTCATAAGTGTGAAAAATGGTCATAAGTCATTTCAGTGCAATTGCAACTTTGAACGGGTTTTTTTTTTTTTTTTGGGTCATCAAGTTTTTGACACCTTGCTAGGTGGTACTCAAATATTGCCATATCCTAAAAGTGATACAATCGGTGAAAAGGTTGAAAAGCCCTGCCCTAAACGATAGGCTCAAGATCCAGATGGGCCCTAGCAAACAAAATGAGATTCAGTGTAGAGAAAAGTAAAGTCTTACACTCAGCCAAGAAAAACAAAAGTAAACATATAGATTGGGTGAAACCAGTGATTGGATCCAAATATATGAACAACTGGTTCTCTGTGTGGATGTTGCTTCCGGAAGTCCATTCTGGCCTGGGCAACAAAAAATTAGCTACCAGTTCTGCCAAACTCCAAACTGGCTGAATCCCACCACTGGGTGAAACCAAGCTTTATAGCAGTAACTGTGACAGGGATCTTGGAGTCTTGGTGGGCAATCAATTAAATATAAGCCAATAGTGTGCGGCCAATAAAGCCAATGCTATCCTAAGTTGCATTATCAGAGGGATTCAATCAAGCCTTAGTAAGGCCACACTTAGAATACTGCAACCAGTTTTGGTCTCCACGTTATAAAAAAGATGTTGAGACTCTGGAAAAAGTTCAGTGAAGAGCAACAAAGATGATTCGGGGACTGGAAGCTAAAACATATGAAGAACAGTTGCTGGAATTGGGTATGTCTAGTTTAATGAAAAGAAGGACTAGGAGTGACATGATAGCAGGGTTCCAATATCTCAGGGGCTGCCACAAAAAAGAGGGGGTCAAGCTATTCTCCAAAGCACCTGAAGGCAGGATAAGAAGCAATGGATGGAAACTGATCAAGGAGAAATTCAACCTAGAAATAAGTAGAAATTTTCTGACAGTCAATGGAACAGTTTGCCTTCAGATGTTGTAGGAGTTTCATCACTGGTAGCTTTCAAGAAAAGACTGGACTGCCATCTGTCAGAAATTGTGTAGGGTCTCCTACTTGAGCAGGGGGTTGGACTAGATGACCTACAAGGTCCCTTCCAACTCTATTATTATTCTGATTCTGAATGCATCAAGATGCTACCTACTATACAAACAGAACACAGGGACCTGTAACCCCGGGATCCCCAGGACTGTTGAAAGAATCACATTTTAAGGAATTTCTAGAAGGCCTCATATAGTTTGGAGACGCTCTCAATTTCAGGGTAATAAATGATTTTTTTTCCTGGAGGGGTCTGTTCCACCTGCCCTGAAGTAGGCAGTGGTGCACTTCCTTCTAAAAAGGCTCTCATTGGATCCAACCATGTTAGACAACATATATCCTGTGTCCAGTATTTTTGGAGCAGTATATTGAGAGCATGGTTGCTGGGTCAATCATCAGTAACTGAATGTAAACATTTTTGGGATAAATATATGTCCATCATCTGGTTTTTTTTTAAAAAAAGAAATAAAATATTAAATAAAGATGAAAAAAAACCCTCAAAGGGCAGACTGGATGGAGCACTAGGTCTTTTTCTGCCAACAATTTCCATCTGTTTCTATCTTTTTATCCCATATTCATAGGGTTGCTCTTGAAAACCACTTGGAATTTAAAAATGGCCCAGAATGCAAAGGCACACACAGTTTTTTTTTTCCATGAGTTCTTCCATAGGACACCACTATTATGCAAGCTCCATAGAATCTCAGTTTCTTCCCAATTGCAATAAAAATTAATTTTCAAACCCTACATGAGACAAAACCAGGGTATCTGCAGGGCTTCCTCTCCTTGAGGATATCTGCTTCTCCCACCAAAGCAGATATAATCGGCATGCAAAAAAGTATTTCCCCTAAAAATTCCCACTTCATGGGTCCTCAGCAGCTGCTGCAGCTCCTGCCCCATCGGACCTGTTCCCCCTTGAAATTGAATAGGCCCTCATCCTCTTAAACTTTTGGAGACTTGCTACTTCTCCTAACCATTTGGGATAAGGTAAGGTGAGTGCAAGATAAGAATCTGGTGGATTAGAGAAGGGAGCTTGTAGCACCAGATAATTCTTCTATCAATTTTATTTTGTTTTTGTTCTTGTTTTTATAGTTATATGTATTAGAGGTTTTTTTCCTGGAGTGTAAGTATATTCCATATACTGAGACTTTCCTGTCTCTCTGCATCACATCTTAGCCAACGTTTTCTTGAAATTTGGAACACTATAAAAGAAATATTACTTTGTTTTCTCAGATGCTGACAAATGCACCAAGTGCCCAGATGATCAATATCCAACTGAGAACCGAGTGCAGTGTATCCCCAAAAGAATAACCTTCTTGTCCTATGAAGAAAATCTTAGCATCATCCTCATCTCCTTTGCCCTACTCTTCTTCCTAACAACAGGCCTTGTTTTAATCATATTCCTTAAATACCTTGAAACTCCTATTGTCAAAGCCAACAACCGAGACATCTCCTACATCCTCCTGGTCTCCCTTCTGCTTTGCTTCTTATCCTCCTTGTTGTTCATTGGCCGACCAAGGAAAGCCACCTGCCTTCTCCGACAAACAGTGTTCAGCATTGTCTTCTCAGTAGCCATGTCTTCTGTGTTGGCTAAAACAATTACAGTAGTGCTCGCATTCCTAGCCTCAAAACCAGGCAATAAAGTGAGAAGATGGTTGGGGAAGAGCTTGGCCAACTCCATCATCCTTTCTTGTTCTGCTGTCCAAATTTTCATTTGTGTCATGTGGTTGGGAGTTTCTCCCCCATTTCCTGACTCTGACCTGCACTCTCAGCTTGGAGAGATTATCCTTCAATGCAATGAAGGCTCTGTCACCATGTTTTATGTTGTCCTTGGCTACATGGGCTTCCTTGCTGCAATTTGCTTCACTGTGGCTTTCCTGACCAGGAACCTGCCTGGAGCTTTCAATGAAGCCAAGCTGATCACCTTCAGCATGCTGGTCTTCTGCAGTGTCTGGGTTTCATTCCTCCCCACCTACCTGAGCACTAAAGGAAAATACATGGTGGCCATGCAGGTTTTCTCCATCTTGGCCTCCGGTGCTGGACTATTGAGCTGCATCTTCTTCCTCAAGTGCTACATTATCATCCTGAGACCAGATCTAAACACTAAGGAACATCTAATGGCAAAATCAGGGGAATGATTGTGAAATTGTTTCTTAGGCTGGTAACTTCTAATTATCCATTATTATTGGTTATATATTCTTCCTTTGGATTTGCTTGACAACTTATGTTTATTAAAACTGAAGGAAATAAATATGTGAAGTTTGTTAGTTAAATGAAAATTCAAGATAATCATCAAATACATTAATAATAAATAAATAAATAAGTAAACAAACAAACAAATAAATATTATGTTTTTTAAACTATTGGTTTTCCTCCTTTTCCTCAGCACACATGTCAACCAATATTTGGCTTAAGCAACTCTTCAAGACAAGAGATATATGAGTCATTTCCTGGGATTTATAGTGGTGTAAGCTTGGCAGGTATCTTCAAAGATAATTAGTGAAGTCTGAATCTCATCTCTTTCATGGTTCTTTATAAATTGGTTTTTCAATTCCCCCAAGTTATGGGTTCTACTGGGGAGAAGAGAGTAAGTGAAGATGACATGGTGTTGCAACTCTTTCACCGGTTTTGGTGTTCCTTCTCTTTCTCCTGAGGTACTCTTTCTCAGCTATCGTCCTTCATTTCAGCTCCAGATCAAGTTCCATCTACTTCATGGCTTCCTCTCTCACAGCCTCCCAGCTTCTCTGGGCTGAGGTGCTGAACAGACTTTCTGACTTCTGGTGAGGAATTTCCAGTAGCAGACATTTATTTATAGCCTGTAACTTCCTGACAGGTTTGGCATATCGGTATTCAAGTCAATTGGACTGAAGAGGATTAAAGATAAAATTCATCCTGGTATGGTTTGGGGAGTCAGTAGCTCAACCAAGCTGAGGCAAATATAGGAAGGCTATGGGTCAACTCCCGGACTGAAATGAAAATCAACTTTACTAAAGGTGTCAAAAGAAAATACTGTTAGAATAGAATAGAATAGAATAGAATAGAATAGAATAGAATAGAATAGAATAGAATAGAATAGAATAGAATAGAATGGGACCTTGGAGGTCTTCTAGTCCAGCCCCCTGCTTGAGCAGGAGAACCTATACCATTTCAGACAAGCGACTATCTAGTCTCCTCTTAAAAACCTCCAGTGATGGAGTGCCCACAACTTCTGGGTAAGCTGATCCACTGGTTAATTGTCCTCACTGTCAGGAAGTTTCTCCTCAGTTGCAGGTTTCTTTTCTCTTTGTTCAGTTTCCAACCGTTGTTTCTTGCCTGCCCTCTGGTGCTTTGGAGAATAATTTGACCTCACCCTCTCTTCCTTGTGGCAGCCCCTCAAATACTGAAATGCTGCTATCATGTCACCCCTATTTCTTCTTTTCTTTAGACTGGCCAGACCCAAGAAAGGAAGACTGGTTGATAATCATGAGGGGGAGGGGCCCCAAAAGAAGCACACACTCCCTACGGAGCTGGCATGAAACACTCCCCCCCGAAACTGCAGCCCCCACCCCAGACTGAAAAGATCCCCCCTGCCACTTTCTCCACTTCTTGCTCTGCTCTGAACTATCTCCTCCATCTGGCGAAGTTAAGGGAGACTCTGCCCGGAAACCGATGACGCTGCAGAAGGGAGGATTCCCATTGGTCCTTCTGCTTTTCTGAGCCCTCCCAATTACGAAGTCCCAGAAAAACGCCCCCCCCCATCCAGACCCACCGATTCCGCCTCTGGGGATGGGAGACTCCGCGCCTTTCTCCCCTCTCTCTGGGGGTTCTTATGGGGCGGCATCCATGGGCTCTGTTGGGCTCCCCCTGATGCTGCTGCTGGTGGGGGCGCTGGCCCGGATCCCCGGAAGCCAAGGGGGGAAGGAGACCCCCAGTAAGGAGGGGGCCGGGAGGGGGAGGAGAGGGGCTGGGGGGAGGATATGGTTGGGAAGCACCCCTGAGACTCGTGGGTTGAGGGGGGGGGAAGAATGCTGCTGGATCTCCAGACGTGACTTTGGGAAACGGGTTGAGGGTAAGAGTGGTGGAAGTCTGCAACAGCCTCGATCTCTGCGTGGTCTCCTCCCCCTTTCTCCCCACATCTCCCCCAGGAGGATGCAGAGGGACCCGCTCTTTCCCGATTGTAGGCGAGATGAGGAGTCGCAGCTGGGCCCGTCTCTCGCTCCCCTCCCCCCCCAATATCTGGGTCGGAGTCGGCTGCATCGAAAGAGGAAGGAGGCAGAAAGCGAAAGCGAAAGAGGGAAACTTTCTGACCTGAATCCACACAAAGGAAAAGATGCATTTTAGCAAAAGTATTTTTGCTTCTTCGGAAACTTCACTTTTTCTTCTGAATCTCAAATTTGAGGCTTTGAAAGTCCCGCAAGAGTTGAGCTTCGGTCCCTTCTGGGGGAGACTCTAAATTTGGGGAGGAGACCAAGAACCCCCACCCTCCATATTCCCCCATTGCTCAATCGGGACCTGGAGGGGAGGGGGGAACTGAGGGAGGAGGACTTGGGGGGGCCGGTCTGAATTGCTCCTCCGAAACTGGCTCCGCAAAACTCTCCCCATCGTGAAGGGGGCTGGAGACCCTCTTTGAGATGCTCTGGGGGGCTGCAGGGGGCCTTTTGGGGAGGGGGATAGGAAACAGGTGTGATCCCCCCAAATCATCCAAAGGCAGGTAATTGAGCTGAAGATTAGGGGGGGAAGAAAAGTTCGGGGCCCCAGGGAAGGTGGGGGGTTGAAGGGCTGGGAACCCCCAGAAGTGTCAGTCCAGATGTCCTCATTGTGCCCCCTCCCCATATTCCCTCCCAAAGGAAGAGAGAGTTGGGGGGTATGGATATTACTTTCTCTCCATCCCAGAAAGTTTCTGGATGTTTCTTCAGCCCCCCCCCACACACACACACTTCCTCCCCGTTTAGATCCAACGTTCCCTGCAGAGAATAGATGTGCTGGACCAGTTGAGTTTCTGCCTGCCTTTTTCCATCCTGGGAAGATGGGGGGGTCCCTCAGGAAGCTCCTCCCCTCCCTCATTTTCCTCCCCTCTCCTGAGCCCCACCAAGCGGGAATCCCGCTGGGACCAACGGTTCCCCATCCCTCCTCCAGGGGGTGCCTTCTGGCAGTCTTTCGTGGCAGGTTTCCCTCCCATCCTCTGACAAGCAGGTCCCTCCTCTAGGAGAGGCTGGGAACCATGGGCCCTGGAGTCCTCCTGACGCTCCTCCTCCTCCCTGCAGCCCATTTCTTGTACCAGGGGAAGGCCGAGTGCCGCTTCCTCAACGGGACACGGTGGGTGCGGTTCCTGCACAACTACATCTACGACCGGCAGGAGTATCTCCGCTTCGACAGCGACCACGGGGAGTTCGAGGCCGTCATGGCGCCGTGGCAGTCGCTTGCCGAGGCTTGGAACAGGGATAAGGGCATCCTGCAATTCCAGAAGGCCGAAGTGAATCGCTTCTGCTGACACAACTACGAGAATCTCCAGGGCAGCCCCGTGATTGGCCGGAGAGGTGAGTGCGGGAGGGGGAGTTCCATGGGGGGGGGAATGCAGGGACCCCCCCTCTTCATTTCGTTTATTAGGACTCTCCCAGATAAAGATTTGCCCCTTATTTATTCTGTGCTCTCAGATCTCTGAAATTTATTCATTTGTATTTATTCATATTTATTGATACTCCTAAACCGCCCCCTCTCTCTCTCCCTCCCTCAAAGAGGGGCTCTGGGTGGTGTACGATATAACATCACCCCTAAATAAAAATGTGTAAAAAATAAGGTTAAAAAATAAATACCAACAAAATGAAATTTAATGTGGAGAAAAGCAAAGTCTTACACTTAGGCAGGAAAAAACAAAGGTACAAGTACCAATTAGGCGAACTGGCTCAAAATCGGGGTCTTAATGGGGAGCATCACACTGGAGGTAGTTGTTGAATTAAGAGGCAATCCCCCCTCCCCCCTCACACATCCTGTTCCTCCCCATCTTTTAAATATAATTTTATCTTGATTGGGAATTCCATTTTTATTGCTATAGAAA
Organism: Azemiops feae; assembly: GCA_023970755.1. Taxonomy (NCBI): domain Eukaryota; kingdom Metazoa; phylum Chordata; class Lepidosauria; order Squamata; family Viperidae; genus Azemiops; species Azemiops feae. The sequence goes on from JALGBA010001102.1 coordinate 63,458, forward strand.
TATTTATCTGTTAGGATTTTAATGTTTTAATGCTATAAGCTGCCTAGAGTCATTTTATCATGAGATGGTAGCAAATAAATTTAATAAATAAATATATGTTCCGGTATTATACCTAACTTTTTAAAATGTGATTTTATTTTGAATGAGATCCCTACAATTATCTGAAACATGCTGTGTGTGTCTTCCCCGTCTTCTGCGTCTCTTTCCAGCTCCACCACATCTGGCAGGAAATTCCTTCTCTCTCGGGGCGTTTCCAGCATTTATTCCTGTTGGACTTGTGCAATTTGATGATGGAAACTGATCCCAACCAGGAAGGATTTATGTTTTTCCATCTTTCAGGATCCCTTTTAATTTCTTGCTGCAATTTGCTTTGGAAATAACTTAAAACAAATAATATTTTTAGGAGTAAAAAGGGATCTTGGCTTGAACTAACTCACTTTGTCTCCCATTCTTGCCCCTCCTGTGTCTCTCCCCTGTGCCTCCTCCCCCTCCTCCCCTCCAGCCAAGCCCACCATCTCCATCTCCCCCACCAAGCTGGATCCAGCTTCCCCCCACACCATCCTCCTCTGCACTGCAAGGGGCTTCTACCCCGTGGAGATCGAGGTCCGATGGCTGAAGAACGGCCGGCTGGAGGAGGAGGGCGTGGCCTTCGGGGAGGAGCTCCAGAACGGAGACTGGACCTACCAGCTCCAGGTTATGCTGGAGACCCAGCCCCAGCGGGGGGACGTCTACACCTGCCAGGTGGGGCACGCCAGCCTGGAGGCCCCCATCACCGTCCAGTGGGGTGAGCCCCTCCCCTTCCTCCCCTCCTGGTCTGGGGACCCCCTCCTGCCCTGAGAAGGGGAGGAGAGACCCTCCCTGTGGGGGGAGCCAGAAGGGACCCTCCTTGGGGGGGGAAGCTGGCCTTGATCCTCCTGCTCAGGGGAGGCTCCTTCTCCTTCCCCAGAGCCCCGTTCCTCCAACTCGGCCAGGAGCAAACTCTGGATGGGGATTATGGGGGCCCTGATTGGGGTGATCTTCTTTGCAATGGGGCTTTCCCTCTACCTGAAGAGCAAGAAAGGTGAGTCTATGGGGTGGATAAGAGATTGTGGGGAGGGGAAAATCTAGGGGAGGCTTCTCAGCAAGCTTAGCAGATGGCAAGGAGGTCCACTTGGAAATTTGCATTGGAAATTCTGTTCTCAGAGAGTTTACTGTATAAGTGAGCATCATGTAACCTATTATGGGCTATCGATGGGGAGGGGGACCCCTGAATCCTCCAGCCCATGAAGGGTTCTGATTGGCTCTTTTTTTCCTTTCAGCAATTCCCATCCAGCCTCCTGCAGGTGAGTTTCTCCTCAAGTTACAGGTGTTTCTTTAACATTCATAAATTGACGTTTCCTTGTGTCATTTCACGCAATTTCTGGCAAAGTGACACCCGGCTTTGCTGCCACGCCCCATCCTGGCCCCATCCTCTTTGTTAATATGAAACGTCTGAGGGGGGAGGCCTCATCTCTTGATCAACCCCCTAATTAAATCATTTGGGGAAAATTCCATCAGCCCCGGGAGATTAATCACTGGTCCTTTGCATCCTTTTCGTCCCTGAAAGGGGCGGAGCGTCCCTCCATCCTGTGTCTGCCATTCAACCACCCCCCTGCAATGTGAGGGATGGCTGAAAGAGTGGAACAATAAGTTATTTACACTGAAGGTTTCACTTTATATTCTAATTTTCTTTCCCATCTGTTTTTCTACAGCACTCATGAATTAATCCTGCCGTCCTTCCTGCTTCCTGATGAATTTCAGTAGCTGATGAATTTCTGACTTTTTCGCAACCTCTGAAAAATGGAGGCTCAAGATTTTAGATTGGGGAGAGGAGGAGAATGGCAGCTTGGAACTTCTCCTGCTGAGCCCCCCATCTTCCTTTGAGGGCCTCTCTTTCTTGTGAGGGAGGGGTGGAGACCATCTAGACTGACCCCAGGGACTCTGGGCCCGCCTGTCAGTCCAGAACCCCAAATCTCTCCCTACATTGAACCCAACAGCAGCTTCATCTCCATTACTCTCCCTACGAATCCCTTCCCTTTGTTATAAAAGCATAAAATTTAATTGTAGAAAAACCCTGGAATTCCTCCTTCCTTCCTTCCTCTTTCCTGTCCCCCACAGGAGGGTCCTCCCTTTTCCCCTTCCCAGATTGAGGCCTCTCCTGCCTCCGGATTGCCCACCCAGGCTGGTTTAGATCCGAAGCCAGAACTGGTTCGAGAGGAGGATGGGCAGATCCCAGGGAGGGGAAAGGGCAGCAGCCCCCTCCTCTGTCTCCCTAAGCCCTGCCAGATGGAGGAGACCCCCTATTCCTGCTTCCCCTGGAGAGCCTCTTCTGTGGCTGGGAAGCTGCTGGAGCTGGAGGTTCTCCTGGCTTCATCTGGAGCCTCTTTCTCCAGGATCGGAGCCGGTTTGAGCCCCTCACAAGCCAGGGAGGCTCCTTCTCCATTCGCACCCAGCACCCACCTCCCTCCCTCCCTCTTTGGGGCCCTGATCCCCTCGGCTGCTTGCCCTCCAGACGAACTCCTCCCCCTGTCCATCCCCCCCCAAAAGATGCGGAGAGCAGGATGGCCTCCCTGGGGATGGAGGGGAAACTTCCCTCCTGGCAGCCCAGGGTCGTCTTCGCTTTGTCTGCCGGTGGGCGAAGTCACAAAGGACTCTGCCCGGAGACCGATGACGCTGCAGAAGGGGGAATTTCCATTGGTTCCGGCCCTTTCTTCAGGACACTTGCAGTTCTGAAGTCCGAGGAAAACGCCTCCCCCACCCCCACTCCAGACCCCCCCCTCCGATTCCGCCTCTGCGGCTGGGAGCGTCCCTAGGCTCTGCTGGGGTCTCCCTGCTGCTTCTGGGGGGAGGGCGCTGGGCGAGATTCCTAGAAGTGAAGGGGGGAAGGGCTGGATGGGAACCCTCAGTTCTCCTGGGGTGGGGGGGAGGGAAGAAAGGGGCTGGGATCCCAGATGTGACTGTGGGAAAGGGGTCGAGGGCAAGAAAGACTGCGGGAGCCTCCCTCCCTCCCCACATCCCCCCCAGGAGGACGGACAGATCGAGAGAGAGAGAGACCCCTCCCTTTGATGGTTGTGGCTGAAGTGGGGAGGGGGCCATGGGAAGGCAGCCGAGGTGGGATTTTCTTAGGGGAAAATTTAGTTCTTCATAGTCTGAGTGTCCTAAGACCCTCGGCGATTCCACTCTAGATCTGCACTTTTATACCGGCAAAATTTCTTCCAAAATGTTACTTTATATATTTCCCTGCTGAAAGGGAGAAGAACTTTGGAATCACAGGATCGGTCTCCGGGACCAGGGGCTTTTCTCTTCCGAGCTTTGGGACTAGGGCTGGAGCCCACCCTCGGGGAGAAGTTTGCCCCGGCAGGGGGGGGGGCTGTTCTGGGTGTGGTAGTTGTGGTGCCTGGGGTGCGTGGGGCTTTATAGGTGTGGGTTGGGCTGTGCTGATGGCTCTGGCAAATAAGTCACCACTTTGACATTATGGCCAAGATGTGGGGGTTGTCCGAACGAAGGAGCGCCAAGCGGAGGAGAAACGGCCAGACTTTATTCCGGGATCCTCATTCGGGGCTGCTTTGCCAGAAAAAGGGGGGCCCTGAACCCCATAAGGAGGGAGATTCCCATTTGGGGTTTAGAGGCAGGAAATCCGAAGGAGCCGCTTCGTCCACACGTTCTGAGCATGGGAGACGCGTGTTTCAAGGAAGTTGAGTTGGGAGGGGCCAGAACGAGCGGACGCGCCAATGGGAACTCTCCCTGCTTGAGCGTCATCGGTCTCTGGGCAGAGTCCTTTGTGACTCCACCCGATGGAGGAGGGAGTTCCCCGCAGAGAGACAAGCGGAGAAAGTGGGAGGGGAGGATCCGTTGGGTATGTGGGGGGGCTGCAGCTCAAGGGGGGTGTTCATGGCAGCCCCAGAAGGGACCCTCCACTTTTTTTGGTCTCTTCATGATTCTCGGCCAGACTTTCCTCTGTGTGCATGGAGGGGTGGACTAGATGTCCGTTTAGGCTCCCATACTGCCACAGGGGACGCCGAAGGAGCATCCGGTCCTTCCCTGAAAGAGGCCTCCGGGCCCCCTCCAGCTCACTTGGGGGAGGGGAAGTGTCCTGAAACAGGGGGAGGACTCGGGGGGGGGTTGACTAAGGAGGAGAAGGGAGGGGCGAATCACCCAGGAGCAGCAGAGGGAGGGGCTAATCCAGAGGGAGGGCCTCAGGGAGGGGAGGGGAAGCTCAGCCCCACCGCCCGGGCATCCCCAGAGGCAGGGGGGCAGCCCCACAGTCGGGGAGGGGCTGGGAGGCTAAAGGCTGAAAGAGGCCGAATGCAGGAAAGGCTCTTTCTCGAATATTCCTCAGGGGAAAACCTGTTTTTTTCATCCTCTGAGTATCCTCAGGATTGTCTGGGGCGGCTCTGGAGTCCCAATCCCTCCCCCCCCACGCACTCTCGGCAGGGATCTGGATTGAAGCTGCCCCCCCAAGAGCTGCCTGGTCTCCATTGACTCCTCCCCCCTCCCCCAAGACTGCTCTCCGAGTGGGACATTTTCCTAAAGGGGGCGGCAGCATTTCCTGCCCTCCCCTCAGCTTGGGAAAAAAAGTCCCCCCCCCAGGCAGAAACAGCGCCGTTTGGAGGTTAGGCAGGAATCGGGGGCTGGTCCAGTTCATCTGTGCAAGGGGGGGGGCAGTTTTATTTTATTTCTTTTTTTTAATGTCATAGTTTATACCCCTTCAATTCCCATGGAGTTCAATAAAATGGAAGGAAGGAAGGGAAGGAAGGAAGGAAGGAAGGAAGGAAGGAAGGAAGGAAGGAAGGAAGGAAGGAAGGAAGGAAGGAAGGAAGGAAGGAGCGATTCTTGAACCAAAACCGACCTATTTGCAGTGGGTCAGAAAACCCCACAGTGCTGGGGGCAAAACCTCCCCTCCGGCAGCCCCTTTGCCACGAAGGGCCCAAAAGGCAGAAGCTTCCCGGGAGGGGCGGTGGGGGGCAGTGACCCTGCATGATTGGGAGTGTGTGTGCGTGTGTGTGCGCGCGCGCGTGCGTGTGTGTGTGAAGACGCCCAAGGACTCCCCAGTCAGCCGCCTAAGAGACCCCCCTCCAAGTCCTCGCTGGTTATGGGGCGGCTCCTCCCCTTTTTTCATCCACTGTAGACCCCCCCCGACAGGATCTGGAGGGGGAGGGCAAAAGGAAGTCCACCCTCCCCTCCGGAGCTCCCGTGAAATATCCTCTTGAGCTGCGGACCCCCAAGACTGAAGGGATTCACCCCCCGCCCCCCACTTTCTCCGTTTCTCTCTCTGCGCTGAACAATCTCCTCCATCGGGTGAAATTAAAGGAGACTCTACCCGGAGAGCGATGACGCTCAAGAAGGAAGAATTTCCATTGGTCCCTCCGCTCTTATGAACAATCCCAATTATAAAGTTCGAGGAAAACGTTTCCTCCCCCCCCCCCAATCCAGACCCCTGATTCTGCCTCTGGGGCTGGGAGCACCTCCGTCTTTCTCCCCCCTCTTTGGGGACGCTGGTGGGGCACCATCCATGGGCTCCGCTGGGCTCCCCCTGATGCTGCTGCTGGGGCCGCTGGCCCGGATCCCCGGAAGCGAAGGGGGGAAGGAGACCCCGGTAAGGAGGGGGCTCGTCGGGGGGAGGAGAGGGGCTGGGAGGGGACGTCAGTGCTTCTGAGGGAAGGGGGGGAGAAAGGGGCTGGGATTCCAGTAGAGGGGAAAGGCGTGGAGGACAAGATAGGTGGGAGCCTGCAGGAGCCTCGATCTCCGCGTGTTCTCCGCTCCCTCCCTCGCCTCAATTCCCACCGCAGGACGAAGAGGGAGCCCCCCCTTCCCTGGTTGTGGCCGAGGTGGGCGTGGGAAGGCAGCCGAGGTGGGATAAGAAGCAGCCGGGCCCCTCTCTCTGTGCCCCCCGTGGCTGGGTGGGAGGGGGACTTTGCGGACCCCAAATTAGCGCCTGAGTCCCAAAGTTTCTGAAAGAGGAGGGAGTTGGAAAGTGAAAGTGGAAAGAGGGAAACTGAGGCATTTTCAGACCTGAATCCAGAAATGCCACCAAAAGTATAAGAAAAAGAGGCTTTGGGGCAAAAGTGTTTTTGCAACTTCAGTTTTTCTTCTGAATCTTCTGAAGTTTTTTTTTTAAGGTGAGGGAAGAGTTGAGCTTGGATTCCTTCTTGGGGGAAGGAGTGGGAAGGGGCTGGGAGCCCCCAAGAGAGACTTTGGGAAAGGGGAACCCCCACCCAGAATCCCCAAATGCTCAATCAACACCTGAGTTGCTTCTCCAAACTCTCCCTTTAGTGAAGAGGGCTGGAGCCCCTCCCTTTGAGATGGTCTTGGGGGGCTGCAGAGGGCCTATTTGGGAGGAGGACAGGAAAGAGGCCTCAAAAATCGTCCAAAGGCAGCAAGTAGGGCTGAAAATGGGGGGAGAAGAACAGTTTGGGGTACTCAGGGAAGGTGGGTGTTGAAGGGCTGGGAGACCTCAGGAGTATCGGTTTGGATATCCTTATTGTGAGCCCTCCCCATATCCCCCCCCAAAGGAAGAGGGAGAGGGAAGTATGGATATTAGTTTTCCTCCAGCCCAGAGAGTTCCTGGGGGTCCCTTCCCTTGTCCCCATATTTCCTGTCCTTCCCTGCAAGGTTCACTGCGGAGAGCTAAGTAGGCTGCTAGACCAGTTGAACTTCTGCCTGCCTTTTACCACCCTGGGAAGATGGAGGTCCCTTGGGAAGCTCATCCCCAACTTCCGGTCTGACGCCATAACGAGACGGGTGGAAGAAACCGAGGCACCAGTTTCTTAGTCTGATTTCGTTCGGTCCGGCGATCCCAAGGGGTCAGAAAGTTGCATTGGAAGGGCAACGAAGAAGGAGGGAAGCTTCGGGAGTCTGGACCAGATGGTGGTCGGTCCAGACAGATTGAAGAAACCTTTCTAAAGGACGGAAGAAAGGCTGCTTGGTAAGCACAGACAGCCCAAGTCATTGTCAGCCGGAAAAAAAAGCGAGGAGCTGCGGTGCTCTGCCAAACAGCTGATTGTCAACAGCTTGCTGAAACTGGGTAAGCCTGTTTTTTATTCTTTTTCCTTATGTAATCAGAAATACTGATCCCCTGATTGGAAAAAATCTACGAAGTAAAGACCCCAGAAGGACTAGGGGAGAAGAGTGTTAAAAACTGCGAGCAATTACAAGAGGGGGAAGGAATTTAAGGAATATAAAAGAATACTTAAAAATGGAACTTAGATCAACTTAAATAAAGACTGCTTAACCTACAGGACATGGAAAATCTTTTTAGATTTAATTTCTAGGGTAAATAACTTGCAAAGAACTTTAAAAGAAAACTTTGTAACAATCTTTTAAAACTGGATATAGACAATACAGTGTATGAGGACATCTAGTGGTGAAAGGAGCTACTACAGTAATACCAAATAATAAAAGAATTTGAAAAGTGTTTGACCTTGAAACAACAAAGTGCCTTTATATGACTTGGCATGAGAAAAGACTATCTACAATTATATCTGTTGACTCTGGATATAACTAAAACCGGAATTATTTGGAGACAGCGGGCGTTTTATATTTGTGATTTGACTGGAGGATTTGGATTTAGCCTAAAGTAGTTGGCTTGATTTTATGGTTGGATTTTAGCCTAAGACAGTTGGCTTTCCCCCCTTTTTTTATCTCGTTTTTTCTCCTTGAGAATTTGTATCTAGCCTAAAGTAGTTGGCTCTTTTCACGGTTTGGATTTTAGCCTAACATAGTTGGCTCAAAAAATGAGTGCATCAAATCTCACTAGACTTATGAAAAAAACTTTCTCTGCACCTTCTGACAGAACATCTAGCCCAACAAGCCAGGGATCTATTAAAACAATGTTGCAGCTTGAGAAAATAAGCACTGCTCAAACTGAGATGCAAACCACATTAAAATTAATTCAAGAATCAATACAGAGAAACCATGAAGAGACAAAAAGTAATTTTGATAAATTAAACAAATGTTGGATATAAAGACACAATTTGAAGCCCATCAGCAAATGATTGTTAAAAATGAACAAAGAATTCAGAAAATGGAAAATAAATCAGATGATATTGACAAAAAAATGGAAGTACTAATGTAAGAAGATGAAAAATTAGAACAAGCAAATCAAAACCTAGAACGAGAGGTGCCAGTTTTAGAAATGCAGAAAGCAGAACACTATTTAAATTTCAAAATATTCCTGAAGACAGAGAAGAAGATATAGCAGTTGTGATTAATATAACCAATTATAACCAATAATAATGGATAATTAGACGTTACCAGCCTAAGAAACAATTTCACAATCATTCCCCTGCTTTTGCCATTAGATGTTCCTTAGTGTTTAGATCTGGTCTCAGGATGATAATATAGCACTTGGGAAAGAAGATGCAGCTCAATAGTCCAGCAACGGAGGCCAAGATGGAGAAGACCTGCACGGCCACCATGTATTTTCCTTTAGTGCTTAGGTAGGGAGGGAGAAAGGAAACCCAGACACTGCAGAAGACCAGCATGCTGAAGGTGATCAGCTTGGCTTCATTGAAAGCTCCAGGCAGGTTCCTGGCCAGGAAAGCCACAGTGAAGCAAATTGCAGCAAGGAAGCCCATGTAGCCAAGAACAACATAAAACGTGGTGACAGAGCCTTCGTTGCATTGAAGGATAATCTCTTCAGGCTGGGAGTGCAGATCAGAGTCAGGAAATGGGGGAGAAACTCCCAACCACATGGCACAGATGAGAATTTGGACAGCACAACAAGAAAGGATGATGGAGTTGGCCAAGCTCTTCCCCAACCATCTTTTCACTTTATTGCCTGGTTTTGAAGCTAGGAATGCCAGCACTACTGTGATTGTTTTGGCCAACACAGACGACACGGCTACTGAGAAGACAATGCTGAATACTGTTTGTTGGAGAAGGCAGGTGGCTTTCTTTGGTCGGCCAATGAAGAACAAGGAGGATAAGAAGCAAAGCAGAAGGGAGACCAGGAGGATGTAGGAGAGGTCCCGGTTGTTGGCTTTGACAATAGGAGTTTCAAGATATTTGATGAATGTGATTAAAACAAAGCCTGTGATTAGGAACAAGAGTAGAGCAAAGGAGATGAGGATGATGCTGAGATGTTCTTCATAGAACAGAAAGGTTATTCTTTTGGGGATACACTGCACTCGGTTCTCAGTTGGATATTGATCATCTGGGCACTTGGTGCATTTTTTGGTATCTGAGAAAAGAAAGTAATATTTCTTTTATAGTCTTTCAAATTTCAAGAAGAACTTTGGATAAGATGTGATACAGAGAGACAGAAAACTCTCAGTAAATGGAATATACTTACACTACAACAAAAAAAATCCCCAATACACACTACTATAAAAAGAACAACAACAATATAAAATTAAAAGAAGAGCTATCTGATGCTGCAAACTCCCTTCTCTGAGGTAATCCACCAGATTCTTATCCTGCACTGACCTTACCTTATCCCAAATGGTTGGCAGAAGTAGTAAGTCTCCAGAAGTTTAAGAGGATGGGGGGCCCTATTCAATTTCAAGGGGGAGTAAGTCCAATAGGGCAGGAACTGCAGCAGAAAAGGCAGGCTTCTGATGATCCATAAAGTGGGAATCTTTTAGGAAATAGATTGTTTGCATGCCAATTATATCTGCTCTGGTGGGACAAGCAGATATCCTCAAGCAGATACCCTGCAGATACCCTGGTTCTGTCTCATGGAGGGTTTGAAAGGTGAATTTAATTGCACCTGGAAAGAAACTGGGATTCTGTGGAGCTTGCACAGTAGGGGTGTCCTTTGGAAGAACACATGGAAACTCAACACTGTGCATGCCTTTGCATTCTAGACCATTTTATAAATTCCAGGTGGTTTTCAAGAGCAACCCTAGGAGTATGGGATAAAAAGATAGAAACAGAAAACTGATGACAGAAAAAGTCCTAGTGCTGCATCTAGTCTGCCCTTTGAGTTTTTTGTTTTCTTATTTATTTAATATTTTATTTCATTTTTTTTTCAAAAAAAAAATATCAGATGATGGAATTATGTTTATCCCAAAAATGTTTAAACTCAGTTACTGATGATTGACCCACCAACCATGCTCTCAATACACTGCTCCAAAAATACTGGACAGAGGATAAAAGTTGTCTAATATGGTTTGATCCATGGAGAACCACTTGAGAAGGGTTGCAACACTGACTATTTCAGGACAGGTTGTACAACACCCTTCACAAAAAGAAAATCATTGACTATCCTGAAATTGAGAGTGTCTCCTAACTATTAGGCCTTCTAGAAATTTCTTACAATGTGATTCTTTCAATGGTCCTGGGGATCCCCTGGTAACAGGGCCCTGTGTGCTGGTTGCATGGTAGGTAGCATCTTGATGTACTCCTCTCTTGCTTTCTTAGCATTTATACCTCAATGTTTCAATTTTTATTATTGGTTTAATTCTATTCCACCAAGAGTCATTTTGTGTGAAATAGCCATATAGATAAATAAATTTGAAAAAACATCTTAAGGAAGATTAATTCTTAAATGAATTCAACAACAGGAACTGAGTGTGTTATCTGTATTTTTACTCTCTTAAAATGAGAAGATGAAGTAATATGTTTCCATATTCTCTCAATTTGGCAACAATTTTAAAGAGAACGAATTCAACAGTGGTATCAAAGGATACTTAGTAGATTGGTCTTTTATTAGTTCTCTGTTTCCTCCTTTTTTCTGTTCATTTTAATCCCAACACTGCATGTTAGAAATTTTCCTTTCAGAACCCCGAGTATATTCCTTTTGTATGTGTGTGTGTTATATCTCACTACAGTATTTAACAAGAAAGAAAATTGGAAAGATAAGAAAAGATGGAAAGGAAATATCTACTTGATGATTTTATGCTGAATCCTCTGTTTGGTTTTCATTGTTCTTTTAACCCAACATCTCTCCCTCTATTGATCCTCTCAATTAGATATTTCAAGTTATAAGGATATATGATCTTAATAAAGATTAACTGATTAAATGAGTGATTGATTGATGCATATATCAGCCTGTAATATAAAATTGGTTTAGGTAAACAAAATCCATTGATCTAAAATCATTCCTCAAGTTACAAAGAATACAGATAGTTCTAAGAAAGATAAATACGGAGGGAAACATCCAAACTGGGAAATGAAAGAGAGATTTCTCATGCAATCCACAGCATCCTTCTTCCTACCTCACCCTTCAAGATATTTTTCTTGTAAATCCCATTTAGGGAAGAAATTGGACACCATGAAAATTAAGAACTAAACAATCAAATTTACATGTGTCTTTAACATGCATATTGATCAAAGTTTCCCTATGGTGTCACCCACCTTCCTGAGTGGAGATGGTCCCCTCTGGACAAGGAATGCAGTTGTAGCAGCAAACTGGCTCTCCTTCTCGAGCCTGCTTGACAAATCCAGGATGGCATTTTTCCACACATTTAGACTGAGGCAGAGACTGAGAAGAGAAAGAGGAAATGCTAAAGAAAATATGTAAGGACTCGCAATCCATGTAAGATGGAGGTAGACATCAATATTAGCCAAGTAGTCTCTGGGCTTCACATAGGCAAATATGAAATCTCTGACCCCTTCCAAATGGTTGCAGGAGATACAATTGCAAGAAGATGCTTCATTCAGTTCCTCTCTTTTTCTTCTGATTTATCAGATTACAATAAAGTAGCTTTCTACTTAACAAAGTCTGGATGGATGAAATTGAGAAAAGATTTAAGCATTAAGTGGCACCCGGTGGGTTGCTCCTCATAGTGGAATTAACATGCATTCCTCCATTCTTCATAAATGTTTGATTTTAAAATATCCACAAATACTAAATTTTAGAGTGAACTTTATTGTACAATATATATTAATTTTTCATTTCATTGGATTTATTAAATGAGAATAAAACTGTGAGGAAGAAAGAAACTTTTGACCAATAGGATCTAGAAAATTTTCTTCTGGAGTACATAAAACATTGCAAAGCTGTTTTCCTTTGAAAGCAATCCAAAATTATCTCCAGTTAACATAAAAAGGGAAATTTCTTTACAGAGAAGGGCTGTCAATCTGAAAGATATTCTTCATTCCTATATATATTTGTTCAATTTATATGGCTGCCATCCTGGTGAACTAAAACTAAAAATGGCTGACCAGTTTCTAAAACTATAGTAAGGTGAGATGGAGGTGAGGTCATGAGAACATGTCCCTCAAAAAGGGTGAGTCAGGGATCTTTTGGTGCACCACATGGGTCATCAGTGTAAGTCTTATGTGTGAAAGGGATATTCAACACAATGTATCCAACACAAGGTCCTTTCTGTTGAGAGAAAAGAATTAGGTGACACAATCTGACAGGGAAATACACACTCATATTTATTATTAGTTTGATTTGTAGCCTCTCAGTGTGTCCTAACAATCAAGATAAACAGTCGCATGCAAGGTATTTTCAGATGAAGTGCACTCTTACAAGCCAATGCCCAAATCTAAGTAATATTTCCCTCGAAATTGTCCATTATTATTTCTGATATCAAGATTTTTTTTGCACCTAAGTGATGCTTCAGTACTTCAGTTTTCAAGCCATTATCATGGTGAGATGGGCAGCAAATAATTTTAATCAGTCAATCCATAAATGAGCTCACATCAGACCAGTCATTGTTATTTCAGTTGAAGTGAAAGCCTTGGACCTCCTTCCTAAATTCCACTATCCCAGTGGGGTTAAAGAGAGGCAGCTATAAGCATGTTCTCAGCTGATTAAAAACATCCCAGACTCTGTGCCTGCAATTTTGGGAGACCCCTGACTCCAATCAAGGCAAGATGAAGCTTATTTAACTATTGGACCAACAGGACCTTCATCCAGTCTTGATTCCATTTGATTGGATTCAATCCAAATCTGAACTCAGAGACTGGTGAACAGAATTGCCTTCATCTTTGATATTTGAAGACAAAAAGCTAGTGAAGCTGAAGCTATTAACACCAAAATCTCCAGCATATGAGGCCCTGTCTCACCAGTTTTATGGTGATACTAAACTGCCACAGGGACACTAAATGGCAATGATTTGTGTCCTAAATAATAATCACCCCATATCTCATTTTGGATCAGCTTACAACAGGATTCAGGATGACAGCATCAGAAGGGAAACCTTGGTCAATAGAACTGAAGCATGCTTATCTGCCTAAAAAAATTATAGAGGTTTTACTCTATACATTCAATTCTCAGTGAATTTTTTGACTGGGTTTAGCCCACTTGAAACGGCTTTGGAAAAATGAGAAAAGACATCAATATTTTCAAAGTTGTTGAGCAACTTTAACTGTGACAAAGCATCTTGGTTGATTGTAAGTCTCTGTCTTTCAAAACTCCCCAATACCTTGTTGATGGGATCCTCCTTGGGGAGAACCACCCTACTAAAGATCGTCAGGTCTGCTGCTACGTCTCCATTCTGATCCAAGTACACTTTCAGCAAGGAAAGATTGTACAATTCCCTCTTCTTTAGAAATGGATGGAACTAGAATGGAAACATCCAGGAATTTAAAAGCAGAAATCTTGGTTTCTTATCTCTTATCACTTTTTACATTTGAATTTTTCTTCTATGGTTGTTTAACTTGGGAGAACAAGTGTTACTATTATCTTCAATATTGAAGTACAAAGTTTCGGCAATATTTCTAAATCATGTAGTATAATGATAAAATGTATATTGACAAAATGTAATTGACAAAAATTGTCAATCATATACACAACAATCTAGCAAAGGTCACCAATCAAGTAAACAAAATAGACAAATAACTAGAGTATTCATAAACTCCTTGCAAACAATAGGGTGATTACCTGAAAGCAAGAATTTGTTAAGAAGAAAGTTGCAAGGCTAATCTTCATTCAGGTAGAGGTGATAGGGAAAATGACCAGATGAAGTAATTCTACTTTATTGTAAGGATATATTAACAAAATCTTGCAGTGTGAAAGTACAAATCTTTCACCATCTCTTTTTTTTTTAAACAACTTTTATTAATTTTCCATTTTTACAAAGCTTCAGGTATTAAGGAAGCAACTTGGTGGTTGGTTAATACATAGTCCAATAATACGCTTTTCCATACATATGTCAGTTTATATCATCAAAAACTTCCTCTCTGTTTCCCTTAGTTATTATACCAGATTTTGAATTAACACATTGCTAGTTATAACTCAATCATTTGAAACATTTATCGACAACTTTTGATTTATATGCCTTCAAATCCTGTTTTTAACTTTTATCTAATTTCAATTACAGTATTCCAGTTGGCTTAATGTCCATAGTATTTAGATTTTGGATAACCCATGGTACTCTTAGTTCATTACAGAATAGTTATCATGTCTAAAATACACTTATTATTTATTCAAATAAATTCTTAGTTTATTTCACAATCATATTCTGCAGATTCTCCTTCTCCTTCTAATATCAATGCTTACTAATAAAATAACCTTTATCCTCTGAATCCATCTTCTATTTTATAATTCAAAACTATTATTCTAATAACTAATTTATTTCCCTTATAGGTATAAATCCTGAATATTGAATCAATTAATGTCTTTTAAAATCTCCTTATCCCATTAAGTGAGATTTAAGGCTCTTCCATTAAAGGTCACATAAAGAAAACCATTTTTTAAGTCTAATTCTGGCCTTCCTTTTGTGCCAAACAGGCTTCCATAACAGGGCTTTTAAATCCTCGGGTGGGTCTCCCTTCATTCCTGTATATGTCATTTGAATCAAGGGAGACCATCCAGTCATCAGCCTATCAAGGAAGCTAGTCCCTTCATAGTCATTAAATTGTTGGCCTGATAGTTTGAATCTCCATATTTGGCTTAATATATTTGTTGTGGGTTCAGGCTGGTCTTCTTCTTCTTCTGATTTCAGCTGGTTTAGATGAAAAGTCATATTCAATGTTGTAGTTGTTTTTTGGTCATCTGGGTTATCTGAATTGTCTGTGTATTGTGTATGTAACTCTTCAGCACCTTCCGTCTTAGTGTTGTTTTCTTCAGTTTCTGCTGCTGTTGAAATTACAGATTCTTTAGATGAAATAAAAGTTTGGGTATCAGAGTTCTGAGTAGATTGTAGCTGGCATTCTTTGAAATCCACTTTAGTGTTAATTCCTTCTTCTGTTGCTTTTTGGGTTGTAAGTTCATCTATTGAAGTCAGGGCTGCGTTTTGTAGCTTTAAAGTGGCACATATATCTTTCAGTCTGAAATTCATTAGCTCAGTAGCCTCTAAGATTTTTTCAAGTATAAATTTGAAGTTAAGCTGTGGGTGGTGTTCTTCCATTTCTGTGGTATTTGCAAATAGTCCTTTAGTGGAGGCTATTTTTAATAAAAGTCAATATAAAGAATTATTTTCACCACCCAGCTGTTTCAAGTTCTTATCTTTTTTGATAATGTCAAGGACAAAATTTACTCTCAGAAGTCTCCCAGTGGAAAAAAAAAATTCACTTGCTGTACCAAGTTTTGCCACAAGATGTCCCTAGTGGCATGCACAGTTAAGCTATTATCCGATTCAAAGAAGAAAGAAAGAAATATTCCTTTTTTTTTCCAGCTTAGCAAACAAACGAAACAATAAGTCTCTGTAAGAATAAAGAACTTTTTGGGAGCACAGGTATCCAGGAGTTACAAGTCCAAATATTTAGTCGTTTAGTCTAGTTGTTCTATTTTTTTTTCTTTAGCTTTATATTCCCAAAGTAGGCAGGAGCCGCAGAATTGAGAAGGGGGAAAAAGGTATTTCCAAAGGCTTTTGCAGGAAAATAATTGGGAAGCAGGAAAGGTAAGGTAAGGTCTCACCCAACTCCTCCAGGTTGCTTTCGTCGTGCTTAGTAGTGCTTTGGGCTTTCGGCAGGAATGGCTTGGTGATCGGCCATGTTAATGGCCGATCTTTTCTTTGTTGGTCAAAGGAGCTGCCTCGGATCCAACAGAAGGGCTGCCACCCTTCCGTGGTCAGTCAAGGGTCCTCCTCAGCAGTGGTCGTCCCTCCAGGGTGACTTTAGACCCTTTGCAGGGTCTTCCGACAGAAAAAAACTGGATGGCAGAGAGAGCAGCTTCTCCGCGCGCCCGCCAGCATCGCGATCTTTCACCATCTCTTTTGACAGTCAAAAACATTTTGAGGACTTTTTCTGAGTTTCTTTCTCTGCCTGTTATGCAGCTGTGGGTTGCCCCCCTCAAACCATCTTATCTGATCCTTCCCTGCATCTCTTTCTCTGGTCCTGCGAACTCCTTCACACATATCATTATACTTCCTTAACAGATTGTGTGAATGCTGGTGGTATAACTTTTTTTTAGCAAAGAATTAACAAAATGCTTCACAATGTGATGAATTGGGATCTAGTTAATTGAGTGCTGGATGGTATGAGATAATTAAGTGGATACAACTGTCTCAAAAATTGTACTCAAATAAATATTAATATTACTGATAAAATTGGGGAGTTATGAAAAACAATTAGACCTTGGTGATTGTTTCTTCTATATTTTCATTAAAAAAGGAAGTAGATAAATTATGATTTTGTGATGGAAAAAATATAATAACGGACAAAGTTATTTTGGTCTCCTTTAAAAGTTCCCAGCTTCTCTCAGGTCCCTATAGATCCCTGTCAGGATGCTGCCATCCTGATGGGAGGGGGGACCTTTGGAGCTCTCCTGTGATGTGTTTAGCTTTGCTTTGTTGACTCGGTTCCGCTGCCCAAGGTCATCTGCCTCACCTCACCAAGGAAGAGATGCCTGGGAACATCTTACCGCAGTTTCCATCTAGAGTTCTCACAACCGCTTTGCACCTCTGTGTTAGAGAGAGGTGCATGAATAAAATTCAATAGGAAACTAATTAATTGTTAGCATCCAGGATTGATACATGATTGTATAAATGTAATAAATGGCAGCTATAATCTGTATTAATATTCCATTTGTAGTTTATCTCACATTATTCTGTGCATAGAATGATTACTGATTATAATAAAGTAGTAGTGATATTTTAATGTTATGATAATAACCATATTATTAATTTGTCGATAATGTCATTATTGATCCAGTAGAATGATACCAGGTCCTCTTGCAGGCACCACACTTGGAGAAGACACTGCACAAAATTTTCATCAGCTTTAGTCAAGGACAAAGAACGGGAGGAAGAGATCAAAGGAGCTGCTTTAAGCCTTGAGGAAAGACATCAAGCAGAAGAGCCATGTTGGAACAGAATAGAATAGAATAGAATAGAATAGAATAGAATAGAATAGAATAGAATAGAATAGAATAGAATAGAGTAGAGTAGAGTAGAGTAGAGTAGAGTAGAGTAGAGTAGAGTAGAGTAGAGTAGAGTAGAGTAGAGTAGAGTAGAGTAGAGCTGGAAGGGACCTTGGAAGTCTTCTACTCCAGCCCCCCACTCAAGCAGAGAACCTATACCATCTCAGACAAGTGACTGTCTAGCCTCTTCTTAAAAATCTCCAGGAATGGAGCGCCCACAATTTCTGAAGGCAAGCTGTTCCACTGGTTAATTGTCCTCACTGTTAGGAAGTTTCTCCTTAATTCCAGGTTGCTTCTCTCTTTGATCAGTTTCCAACCATTGTTTCTTGTCCTAGTTTACAAGAGCTTAAAATCAGAAAAAGTCTGTGAACTTTTTTTCGAATATATAAAAGGTCTTGGTTGTTGAAGGGAGGATACAACACTCTTCCGATAAGTAGGAGATGTTGTACAGAAGCTTAAGATCTTAAACAACCAAGCTCAGAGAGCACAAAAGACCCTGAAAAGGAATTTGATGGATCCTTGTTGGGACCCCATACCTTCCACGGCTGCAGCTTTGGAGCCCCCAACCTCTCTTCACCCTTCTTCCTTCTCCTCTGAGATTGGGAAGCAGCACTTAAAGCATGGGCCAGAATCTTAATGACACTGTAGGTATAGCCATCATTTTTGACCCGCATCCTATTCTTTTTCTCTTGGGTCTCCACTGCTGCTTTCTGGGTGCATCTTGTCTGGCCTTTGACAGAAAAGATGTGTTTTGAACCAGAACAGTGAAAATACTCAGCTTGAAATTCAGGTTCAACAAAGAAAGGTGATTTATAGGCATTATCGTTTTCCCAACTCTTTTTCCACTGGAAGGGAAAGCTCCAAATACTATGGACGTGCTTGAGACGCCAATCCTTTTTCACGAAATATACTCCAACTATTGTCATGATCCAGACTTTCCCTTCAATCGGTCCTGGCAAACCTTCAAGTGCTGAATGGAAGGGAAGAATTCTATCCCAAGGGTAACCAAATTCTATGAAGTGAACAAAGATGTTGACTTGTCTCCACTTAGAGAGGGCATCCCTGAGGAATGCGGTATGTCCAGTCGTTGAGAATCGTTGTGATATAACAACACAAATTCTATTCTTGACAAGCATAGGAGTAAAGGTTCTCATGAAATTATCTCCCTTCTCAGTGTCTGGAGCAAAGAGGCCAATCAGGGCCCATCCAAAATGGAGGAGAATTTGGACAATTCCTGGATACTGGATCCCTTCTTTGGGGAACATCGGATGGAAAAAAGGGAATTGAGTTTTATCACTCAGAGCCTCTGAAACAATTCTATCACTGACCTAAAAAACAATGACGAATTCTGTGTTATATTTGGGGTCATACCAAGTCCAAATTTTTAGCTTTTAATGAATCCAACTATTTTCTCATGCACATTTTAGAACATTTCTTGTTGATTAGTCATTAGGCCATATCAATATACAGAATATAAAACACAGAACATTAACAACTGCATGTAAAAACAGAATTTAGAAAAATAAGTACAATAGAATAAGCATAAACAATGAAAATAGTATTTCTATAGCCCCAGAATTTACCACACTCAGACCATAATTTCCTTCCAAAAAGGGCTTTATTATATATAATTTTTGAATTCTGAGCACAGAGAAAATTCATTTTTTAAAATATTAGGATCCCAATAGATTGTTTCTCTAAAGTGCAATCCAAGATATTGATCTCCCTCTTTCTTAAATAATTGTCATTCAAAAGAATAGATGTATTACATCTTCCATTTCTGGAGCTCCACAAATACAAGTATATTAATTGTAAGGAGTTTGGAAGATTTAACTCAATACTTGCAAGGTACATTTGTAGCAGCTGATGCCTTTCAGTGTATTGAAGATGGCCCTACCTTTCTCTATTTTGACCATCTTGGATTCTTTGTGCAGCATTTTTTTAGGTTTTTCTCGAGTGGCAAAAAAGACAGGGAGATGACAGTTCCTAATATAAAATCAAGAATATTTTAAATGAAATTTGTTTGTTCTAATAGCGTTTGGGGACTCTTAATAGTTTAATGAAGAGAAGGATGAGGGATGACATGATAGCAGTCTTCCAGTATCTCAGGGGCTGCCACAAAGAAGAGGGAGTCATGCTATTCTCCAAAGCACCTGAAGGCAGGAGAAGAAGCAACGGATGGAAAAGAATCAAAGAAAGAAGCAACCTAGAACTAAGGAGAAATTTCCTGACAGTTAGAACAATTAACCAGTGGAACAACCTGCCTCCAGAAGCTGCGAATGCTCCAACACTAGAAGTTTTTAAGAAGAGACTGGACAGTCATTTGTCTGAAATGGTATAGGGTTTCCTGCCTGAGCAGGGGGTTGGACTAGATGATCTCCAAGGTCCTTCCAACTTTTACTATTATTGTTGTTGTTATTGTTATTGATCATCGCACAGTCAGCCAGATGTTCAGACTGGATTTGGCATTTTTGTCTACCTATCGAGTCCTTACCAAGGACCTGGGATAGGCAGATGTGGATGTTTGATGGTATTACAGAGATCGTCGCTGTCAAGGTTCCGACTAATGGAACACTTCAAAGAATTTCCAAGCATTGTTTATGCTAAAAGTCTTTAATCAGTGGACACAGCGTCGGCACGGCATGAATGGATGCCAAGATCTGAATTTCCCTTTCTTTGCACATAACATTCCATTGCTATTCTCCTCCCCTATTTTGCCGTCATAATTCACGTTTTCCAATTAGACTGAAGGGCAAAGATTCACTTCCGTTCCTTATCCCGCTCATTCCTTATCTATCTCCTCCCACCATCATCTGAATTAACTCTAAAAATACCAGACAGTTCTGCATATCTTGTCAAAGCAATAATATCCCATATTAGCAGCATTGACATCCGGCCCCCCTTACAGAAAAGACAGATCCTGTAATGTAAACAAAAGCATATATTAATGACTAGTTTTCGGTTTGTTGGGGTGTTTTGCATGAAACCTTTTGATGAGTCTGTCAGCTTTCACCTCACTGGATTTCACCCAGGTGGCTTCAGACAACGGGTATCCCTTCCATTGTACTAGGTACTGCAATTTCCCTTTAAAAATTCTAGAATCAAGAATACGTTTCACTTCATAGTGGGTCTGTCCCGCAACTACGAGGGGCCCGGGTGCCTTCTTAGGGGGAGGTCTTAAAGTGGAGCCCCGATAAGGTTTCAACAAGCTCCAATGGAAGACAGGGTGAATTCTACCTAAAAGTCTAGGGAGTTTCAGTTTTATGGTGATCAGATTGATGATCTTAATAATAATAATAATAATAATAATAAAGTTGGAAGGGACCTTGGAGGTCATCTAGTCCAACCCCCTGCTCAGGCAGGAAACCCTATACCATTTCAGACAAATGGCTGTCCAGTCTCTTCTTAAAAACTTCCAGTGTTGGAGCATTCACCACTTCTGGAGGCAGGATGTTCCACTGGTTAATTGTTCTAACTGTCAGGAAGTTTCTCCTTAGTTCTAGGCTGCTTATCTCCTTGATTAGTTTCCATCCGTTGCTTCTTGTCCTGCCTTCTGGCGCCTTGAAAAATAGCTTCACTCCCTCTTCTTTGTGGCAGCCCCTGAGATATTGGAACACTGCTATCATGTCCCCCCTCGTCCTTCTCTTCGTTAAACTAGACATACCCAATTCCAGCAGCCGTTCCTTATATGCTTTAGCCTCCAGTCCCTTAATCATCTTTGTTGCTCTTCTCTGTACTCTTTCTAGAGTCTCAACGTCTTTTTTACATCGTGGTGACCAAAACTGGATGCAGTATTCCAAGTGTGGCCTTACCAAGGCATTGTAAAGTGGTATTAATACTTCACTTGATCTTGATTCTATCCCTCTGTTAATGCAGCCTAGCACTGTGTTGGCCTTTTTGGCAGCTGCAGCACACTGCTGGCTCATATTTAAGTGATTGTCCACTAGGACTCCGAGTCCCTCTCACAGTTACTACTATTGAGCAAGGTACCCCCTATACTATACCTGTACATTTGGTTTTTCTTGCCTAAATGTAGAACCTTGCTTTTTTCACCATTGAATTTCATTTTGTTAGATAGTGCCCAGTGTTCAAGTCTGTCCAGATCCTTCTGTATCTTAAGCCTGTCTTCTGGAGTGTTGGCTATTCCTGCCAGCTTGGTGTCGTCTGCAAATTGATGAGTTCCCCATCTATCCCCTCGTCCAAATCATGATGAAGATGTTGAAGAGCACTGGGCCCAGAACAGAGCCCTGGGGCACCCCACTACACACTTCCCCATGTAGATGCGGTTCCATTGAGGACCACACGCTGAGTACGGCCGGTCAGCCAGCTCCGGATCCATCTGGTGGTGATGCTGTCTAACCCACATTTTTCTATCTTATCAAGTAGTAGGTTGTGATCTACTTTATCAAATGCCTTACTGAAGTCCAAGTAAATTATTCCACGTTGCTCTGATCCACTTAATTTGTCACTTGGTCAAAGAATGCAATAAGATTTGTCTGGCATGATCTGTTTTTGACAAACCCATGTTGGCTTTTAGTAATGACTTTGTTTTCCTCTAGGTGTTCGCTGATTCGTTGTTTGATTATCTTTTCCAGAATTTTCCCAGGTATTGAGGTCAGGCTGATAGGTCTGTAATTTCCTAGGTCCATTTTTTTCCCTTTTTTGAAGATGGGAACTACATCAGCTCTTTTTCAGTCCTCCGGTAATTCCCCAGTGCTCCAGGATCTTTGAAAAATATAGTTCAATGGTTCTGAGATCACATCTGCCAGTTCCTTGAGAACCTGGGGTGTAATCATCTGGTCCTGGTGATTTGAAAACTCGTATAGGTGGACAGGTGGCACGTACCGTTTCTTGCCTATCTTAACGTGCAGTTTATTCTAGGTTTTTTTATGGAACTATTTTGGTAGGTTGGTCTGTTTTTTTCCCTTGTGTAAAGGACAGATGCAAAAAATGAGGTTAAATAGTTATGCTTTCTCCATGTATGCTTGTCACCTCTTTTGACACTTTCCACCCACTAGGGGACCAATCATTTCTTCACTTTTTTCTTGTTTTTGACATGTTGAAAGAAGCTTTTTTTGTTATTTTTGACTTTGGTCGGCAGCCTTAGTCATTATGAGCCTTAGCTTTCCTCACTTCATCTTTGCAGGCTCGGGCTATTTGCTGATATTGTGTCTTAGTTATGTGCCCCTCTTTCCACTTTCTATACTTGTCCCTTTTATCTTTCAATTTATGAGAGAGTTCTTTATGCAGCCATGCTGGTTTCTTTTGAGAGCTGTAATTTTTCCTCTTTGTTGGTATTGTGCTAGACTGGGCTTTTATTATCTCACTTTTCAAAATTTCCCAAGCTTCTTGAGTTGTTTTCCCCTTGAAGATTCTCATCCATGGAATCCTTCCCAAACCCTCTCTAAGTTTATTGAAATTAGCTCTCTTAAAAGTCAAGACTCTAGTTTGACTGTGTTCTATTGCTCGCTGCTTGCCATAATGGAATTCCAATATTGCATGATCACTACCGCCCAAGGTTCCTGTGGCTTCAACGCCTTCTATCATTTCATCTCTGTTAGTGAGAATTAGATCCAGAATGGCTAATCCCCTAGTTCCCTTCTCTACTTTTTGGGAGACAAAGTTGTCTGCTAGGTTTGTCAGGAATCTGTTTGATCTTCCACTTGGTGCAGAGTTTGTCTCCCAGTTGATGTCAGGGTAGTTAAAGTCCCCCATTACTATTGTGATGGGCTTCCTACATACCTTAGTTAGCTGACTAGCAAAAAGTTCATCTTTTTCCTCTGTTTGGTTGCGTGGCCTATAGTATATACCTATGGCAATGTCATTTTTTCTCCCTTTTATATTGACCCAAATGCATTCAGGACAGTTTTCATCATTGTTGTGCTCTATTTCTGTAGAGATGTAGTTATTTCTTATATAGAGAGCAACTCCACCTCCTCTTTTATTTGGTCTGTTTCTTTTAAATAATTTAAATCCCTCTAGCTGTGTGTTCCATTTGTGGGTTTCATCCCACCATGTTTCTGTAATGGCAACAATATCATATCTGCCCTCATTAACCTGAATTTCTAGTTCACCCTGTTTGCTGTTCATACTCTGTGCATTGGTGTATAGACATTTGAGTCCTTTATGACTGACCCTGTGTTTACTTTCTACATAACCTGTGTGGTGCCTGAGTTCCCCTATTTTCTTACCTCCTATTTGGTTAGTGCACTTTGTGTGGCACACACTATTAAAAGCTTGATTTTGCTTGACAGCAAGGTTGATATTCTTGTCCACACACACATCTATGTTACATGCACTGATAGCCCTATAATTTTTAGATTGCCGGGGACAGGGATGTTCTGTATCAATTAACTCACTGTACCCGCTGTTTAATTTAAATATTGCTCCAGAAAATCTGTGAATTTATTGCTGAGTAACTCAGTCCCTTTCTTTGATAGATGCAAACCATCTCTTTTGTACATTTTTTCTTTGGACCAGCTACAGACATCGTGACTAATATAACCAAAGCCTTCCCCTTTACACCACTCCTTTAGCCACATATTGAATTCTGCTATACGCTGGCCTTTTCGATAACAAAATCTTTAGTACAAATCTCAGTTACAACATTAAATATTTCTTCTCTTTTTCCCTTAACATTTACTGTCTCGTATTCAAGCTAGTACATTTCTTATTATATCAACTCAATAAAAACATCATTATTACATTTATCAATAATTTTTTAGCTTATACGTATCTTAATTACATTCAATCTTTATAAACAATCCATATCCTGTTATTAATTTTTACCCAATTTTTAGTTTCTCATCAATATTCCAATTTAACCTTTGATATTTATAATTTTCAGGCTTTAGGTAACCAAGATTTCCCTTGTCTCAATTCATAACAAAATCTAATATCCAAAATACACATTTTATCTATTTGAATGTAATCTTGTTCTATTCCCTAAGAGTTATCTATTTCCCACCATATTAAATCATCTACTTATAATACAATATCCCCTTTGATAAATCAAAACCATTATGTATATTACCTGGGTTAATCAACAAATCAAACATATTCATAATAATTAATTTTCTTTTTCCGTTTAGGTCTAATTTTTAAATATTAAACAGATAAAGTCCTTATTTTCAACTAATTTCCAAGTATTTTAAATCTAATGACCAGAATTCCCCTTATCTCAATTCTCCCTTTAACCCTCTAATTAATAATATGAAATCCCCTCTAATAAGTGAAAACCCCAATTTTCTTCAACCTTATTCTGGCTTTCTTCCTTTGCCAACTAGGCTTCCATATCAGTGCTTTTAGATCGTCAAATAGATCTCTATTATTATATATGTTATTTGAAATAAAGGAGACCATTTAATTGCCTTTTTTTTTTTTTGGAAGGACTAGCCCATTTGTATTCGTTAAGTTGTCTCTCTGTTATTCCAATTCCCCATGCTTGCCCTGATATGTTTGTTTTCCATTCAATCTGTTCTTCTTCTTTCTCAAATTTATTCTGATTTATATAGAAAGTCATTTCCATTTTCAGTGTTGTCACTCCCTTTTCTGGATTTTCCATCAGCTGTATTTGTTGGTCAATTGAGTCCTCTGTCTTAATATTTGATTGTTCCACTTCTTCTGTTATCTTCTGCATTGTTGGTTCTTTGGTTGTAGTCAAAGTTTGGGTTTGTGTATCTAAGCTGGCGTCTTGATCTTTTATGTTAGGTCTTATTTTATCACAAGCTGAAAGAATGGTTTCATGTATTGCTTTCAACATGGAAAGAATCTTTTCCTGGTCTTCATCCATTTCTTTCACATGTTTATAAATAGTCTTTCTAGTAGAAGTTGTTCGTTAAGCAAGATTTTATAGTCCAAGGTATTTCAACAACTCATATAGTGACCAATATTCCTCAAATAAAGAGATAGAAAAGCAATTTCCCACATATAACTCTGAGAGTCAGTAAAGGTTTACATTCATAGTTCAAGTAGGCCAGTTATGCTGCCCAGCCATTCTCTTTAAAGCTGAGTTTCTCACAGGTGGTACCAAGGTCAAAAGAATCTTATCTAAAGTCTGGGCTTCGAGCCAAGTCTCTTTTAGGAAATAACAAGTTGTAATACAAACTTCACCACAAGATTTCTCCGATGCCATTTTTTTAAGTCCAAAATTTTTATAATCATTTTTCCAATTTTATTTCTTTTTTGTAGATAAAAACAAGAGTGTCCAATAAAAATAAGAAAATTTTTGGTCCCCAAGTTTCAGGAACATATAAATCCAATTAAATTAAAGTTGTTCTTTTAATGCTTTGATTCCCCTGGATAGTCAGACGCCGCTATTCTTAGAGGGTGGGATAGAAATTCCCTTCCCTCTCTCCTCACATCGTGAAAGATATTTCAGGCAACTTTTACAGGAAGAGAAAGTACTTAGGGTAAAGAGAAGATCAGATCTCACCCAGTTTCATCCGCGTTGCTTTCGAAGTGCTTGGTGGTAAGTTTGACTTTGGCTGTCTGCAGCGTAGTGACGGGCCATATTACTATGGCCGGTCTTTCCTCCGCCAGTTTGGAGGGCTGCCCTGGATCGAGCAGAAGGGCTGCCGCCCTCCTGCAATCAAGCGGGGGTCCCCTCCTTGCTCGTCGCCCCTACAGGGTGACTTTCGACCCTCTCCAGGGTCCCCCAGCAGAGTGAAATCGGACGCGGAAGACGAAGTTTGCCTTCCAGTGGCCGCGGCCGCCGCGATGGCAAACCAGAAGTCTACAACACAGACCTTTCAACAGTTCCAAGAAGGCTCCACACCCATTTGCACTATTCAGGTGACCCTGAAGACACAGATAAGCCTCCAGATAGCTTTAACGACTCACTAAAAGAATGCAAATGAACAGCTATCTGCAGAAATATAAATCTTTCCATTCCCCACCATCCAGTCAGAGCTGAAGAAGCTTCTTGAATGAGAAGTGAAACATCTTCAAAGGAAAACAAGAAAGTCCAGTTGCCTTGTGGAAAAGCATCTTTGGGATCAACCTTGGAAGGATGAAAGGCTGAGTCAACCTTGAGTCGTTGAGACTTGAATTGCCGAATTGCTGGCAGTCAGCAGAAATAACCTGCAGTACTGCATTCTAACCATTGTGCAACCACAGCTCTTAAAACTGCATGAATTGAAAGAAAAAATAAAAGTGAGGAAAATAAATAAGTAAAAAACAAAGGAGAAAAAAGAAAAGAAAAAGAAGAGATATAAAGAAAAACTTCCAATCTTCTTTTCAGCAGTTATAAATGCATTTAAATTTTATCCTGTATAGAGGATAGCATGGCTCCTTTCTTGCCATATCCTACCCTTTCTAATTGTTAAACCCATCAATCATAAGTTCATTGTTTTCCATTTTCAGCAAGAAGTCCACAAAAAGTTTCCAGTAATTGACAAAATAGCTGGGTTTTCCGTATCAAGTATATATATTTTTCTATCTCTGCAAATGATTCAAATCATAAATTTGAAGTACTTTTTACATTCTAGAGAGTTTTTCTGATATCTTTTAGATCAGGGGTCCCTAACCCCTGGTCCGTGACCCGGTCCCGGTCCCCAGTCCATTGGACTTTGCAAGGGGTGGGTGAGCAGTGTGCGCACATGAAGCTGCATTTGTGTATGTGAAACCATCTCCTCTCTCCCCACCCTGCCGGCCTTAGAGCCGGAAAGATTAGGGATCACTGATTTAGATTATTACTGCAAGTTTTTAATGTATGCCAGAGGCCACCCATCGCTGTATAACAGGAAACACATTACAGAAGGAAATCACAATAATATTTCAATGATCAGAATAAAAAAAATAAAAGTTTAGTTAGGCAGGCAGGTAGGTAGGTAGGTAGGTAGGTGGATGTGTGTGGGTGGTGGATGATAGATGGATGATAGATAGGCAGATAGATAGATAGATAGATAGATAGATAGATAGATAGATAGATAGATAGATAGATAGATAGATAGATAGATAGATAGATAGATAGATAGATAGATAGATAGATAATAGGGCAGCAGGCAGACAGGCAACTTTAATGTCCCTAACAAGTATAAAAATCAGTTCCAAAGCCTTCTAATTGCAATTGCATTACTACATTCGTGGAAATTTCAGGGCTGATGTTAAACAAAGAAAAAGCAGCTAACTAGTATCAGGCCAGCACAGTGAGAAAGAAGTCAGTAATGAGTTCTATCAAGTGCAATAGATAGGATAATAAAGCAAAACATGGCCTATCTTTGCTAGCATGAATGTTCCTTTGTGGTATATAATTCTTTAGAGACAATTGGGGTATGTGAAAAGAATATGAAAGATGACCATAGTACAATAGAGTGTTAGCTCTATTACTATATAGTGATCTCAGGAACACTTAATTGCATGGCTTTAGATACAAATTAATATTAGAAATAGGGCAGAAAAGCTTCAGGAGGAGAAATAATTGTCAGTGATCATCTTCCAAGTTAATATCAGACAAACTTAAGCTCAGACAAGAAGATTTCAGCTAACATTTCTGATGTTGCAATTTTGCTTGCTGCTAGAGAAGGGCATCCAAGTTGTAACTGAAAAGCTGCATTCAGAGAAGAGTGGGAGACTTTAGCATTTTGATGAATTTGAATGGTCATTTTAAAGTATGAGTGATCAGAATATGCACAGAACCGAGCACTGAATGGTGGTACAGGTAGTCCTCAACATGACCACAATTGGGACTGGAATTTCAGTTGCCAAACTCTATGATTATTAAGATGTCACACTACAACATCACGTAGCAACTGTGATCACAACCATCCCCATTGCTGTTGATAAGTACCCATCTCAGTCCAAACCATTTTGGGTTTGGTCCCTCCCAGTCCCTACAGTAGACACAGTAAATAAAGGAACTGTTTCCAACTCTCCCCATCTCCCCCACTCCCTAATTCTTTGTCTACTTACACACTGCTTGCCAGGCAACAAGCAGCCCCAGAACTGTGCGTCTCTGGGGCTGCTTGCCATGCCTGGGAAGCCTCAGATGTCCTAGCCCAGTTCCATTTGACCTCATCACTCTGCATTCTTACTGTGTTTTCCCCAACATAGGACCTACCCCAAAAATAAGCTCTAGCCCTATTTTCACGTTTGCGCCAAATTTAAGCCCTACCCCAAAAGTAAGCCGTACTTAAGAGCCTGTGCAGCCACCCACCCACCCATTCTGTCTGCTTGCTGACGATATGAGGTGACGGGGGGGGGTACTGCAGCCATGAAGTGAGGCGGGGGTGGAGGACGAAGTGAGGCGATGGGGTGGAGGACGAAGCTTCACCTCCTTACCGCTGGAACGAAGCAGAAGGCTGAGTGATGCACCGGTACCATAGCCACTAAGCGAGGCGGTGGGGGGGAGGATGAAGCTTCTCCTTGCCGCCGCAACGAAGCAGGAGGCTGAATGATGCAATGGTGACGCAGCCATTAAGTGCGGTAGGGGTGGTGGAGGATGAAGCCCCAATAGTATCCTTGACCGCCCAGCCTGTAGAGCCCTGATGCTGGCGGAGTGAGGCGGCGGCGGCCAGAGCAGCCCCTTCCCCGTCTCCCCTCACTTCCCCAAAGAATCCCTTCACTAACCTGCTTTCCAGCTCACTCTCCGCCGCTGCGTGCAGGGCAATAAAAGAAGCCTGTGGGACTACCGGTAAAAAAAAAGTCCAATCAGACCTTCCAACTTTGTGAGGTCTTTTTTTCGTGAGAAGTTGGAAGCTTGGATTGAACTTTTTTTTTTTTTTTTACCGTAGTCCCACAAACTTCTTTTTGTTGCTGTGCACGGGGAGAATGTAGATGGATGACAAATCCTTACCCCCACCCCACCCCAGGGCATCCACAGTGCCAAATCCTAACCCCCACCCCAGGGCAACCACATTCCTTCACTAACCTCCTTTCCAGTTCCGTTCTCCACGTGCACGGCAACAAAAAGAAGTTTGTGGGACTATGGTAAAAAAAAAAAAGATCAATCCGAGCTTACAACTTCTTGTGAAAAAAAATCTCACAACGTTGGAAGGTTTGATTGAACTTTTTTTTTTTTTTTACCGTTAGTCCCACAGGCTTCTTTTGTTGCCCTGCACACGGCGGTGGAGAACGAGCTGGAAAGCAGGTTAGTGAAGGGATTCTTTGGGGAAGCGAGGGGAGACGGGGAACGGGCTGCTTGGGCCACCTCCGCCTCATTCTACCAGAATCAGGGCTCTGTAGGCCGGGTGGCCAAGGATATTGTTGGGGCTTCGTCCTCCACATCCCCCACTGCCTCGCTTAATGGCTGTGTCATTGGTGCATCGCTCAGCCTCCTGCTTCGTTGTGATGGCAAGTGAGGAGAAGAAGCTTCGTCCTCCATCCCCCAACCACCTCGCTTCACCCTTAACCCCCCCCCCACTGCCTCGCTTAGTGGCTGCGGCACCGGTGCATTGCTTTGTCCTCCACCTCCCCACCATCTCACTTCGTCCTCCACCCCACCCACCCCTGCCTTGCCTCCTGCTCCGTTGCGGCCACAAAAAAACAAGACCTACCCCGAAAAGAAGTCCTGGTGCTTATTTTGGCGACCAAAAATATATAAGACTGGGTCTTATTTTCGGGGAAACACAGGTACATCCCTGCCACTCAGTCTCCTCTGCCCTTGCTGCTCTTTGCTGCCATCTTCTTGCTCCTACTGCTGATGAGGCATGCCTGGCCTGGGCCACAAGGGGCTGGCTTTGCTCAGCAAAAAAGAAAATAAAAAAGAAAAGTACAAAGCAGCTTAAATGGGTCAGAGTGCATTAAAATGCTCATTTGTGCTGCTCTCTTGGATTATGTGGGGATGGCTTTGTGTTGAGAAAAAAGGGGAAAAGGCGGATGCAGACCTTTTCCCTTTTTTTTTTGCAGCCCAAAGCTCTTTGGAAAAGAACATTTTGGTGTGCTATAGTCTCTTTAAACTGTTTTCCCCCTTTTTTGCAGGCAAAGGCAGCCCCACATAATCCAGCAGTCAGGTTAGGTGTTCCTAGTCAACAGCAGGAAGAAGTAGATGTCAGTGAAGGGCAACTGGGACAGTGGAACACAGGGCAGCAGGGGTCCAAAAGGGCATAGATGGAAGGAGATGGGTGGGAGAGGTGAGTTGTAGCACCCCTGCGGTTATAAGTGTGGTCAGGCTGCTAAGTGAATTTTGATCATGTGCCTGTGGAAGACTGCAGTGGCTGTAATTTTGGGAATAGGTCTTAAGTCCCTTCTTTCAGTGCTATCGTAACTTTGAACGGTTGCTAAAGGAATGGTCATAAGTCAAGGACTACATGTAGACTCAACACTTTAGCATTAAAATTGTAAATGGTTGATATGTTGTATCATCTTGTATCCTGTTGTAGTTGGCAAACCTAATAATTGTACTTGAAGTTTTGTGATGCTTGACTTTAACCATTTGAGATTTCTGTATGCTTGATATGGACTACTGGAAATAGATGCCTAAATATTTAAGCCCTTTTAATTAATGATTATTAAGGGATGGGAGAATGGTTATTGATTTTCCCCTGGCAGGTATAGTTGGGGAAAGGAATACTTTTGTTTTTGAATAATATATATCCAGTCCCTTAGTTTTATCAGAATTCTAGCGTGTAGGTTTGTTCTCCAGCTTGTGGGTTGTTTTCTGAACATTTCATTACCAGGCTAGGTAACATCTTCAGTGGAATTTAAGGGATGTCAGTGTCAATGTTGTTCTGTTTATAAGGGCTTCGTGTGGCCAGTAGGTCTTGTGATGGTGAGATCACATCAGGTGAGGGTCACATCAGGTCAGAATTTTGTGGTGGGTTTTGTGATGGGTCTTATGAAGGCTCATATGTGGGTATGTCAAATGAGGGTCTTGTGGTGGATCCTGTGATGGGGAGGTCATGTCGGGTGAGGGTCCTTGGGAGGTGAAGTGCTGGTTGGGGGGGGGGTTGCATGGGTTGGTTGAAGGACGGTGCTGTCTCTAGTTGGCTGTGTGGTTGATTTGAATTCTGAGAGGTTTGTAGGCTGGTTGTAGATCAGTGTATCTGTTGATGGAATTGCTTGTGGAGTGCCAGGCTTCTATGAACTCACAAGCGTGGTGGATGGTAGTGTGGCTGATGATTTTTGTATTGCTCCAAACGAACTGGTGCTGTTTGGTGTCAGTGTGGTACAGATTAGGGATTTGGGATAGTGGTATTTGACTGCCAGACTGTGTTCATGGCTCCTGGTTTTTAATTAATATGATGTTTGTCCAATGTAGAATTGGTTGCAATTGTTACAGTTGCTTTTGTAAATTACATTGTTTCTTTCATCCTTCTGTGTCTTGTCTTTGGTTCTGGATAGTTCCTGGTGGAGTTTGTGGGCTATTGCTATTCCTGGAGGTTGGAGAATTCTAGCTGTTATTTCTGACACTCCTTTTGTGTATGGTAGGGGTTAGTTTTTGCATGATGGTTAGCTATGTGGTGCATTGTGATTTGGGTGCTGTGTGTCAGAATATTTTGGATTGCCATTGCAGAGAAAGATGTCAAGCAGCCATTTCTCTTCTACTTTTCTTAGTGTTGTGGTGCTGCAGTGTGTCCTGGTCCTTCTGAAGAGGGTCTGGACACAGCTTCTTTTGTGTGCGAAGGGGTGGTTGCTTGCGAAGCTGAGGATCTGGTCCATATGAGTGGTTTTGGGGTAGACACCGGTTTCCAGTTCTCTATTGTCTAGTCTCTTTATGTTGAGGAATGGGAATCTTGTCTGTTTCCTCTTTGCATGTGAATTTGATCATGGGGAATATGTTATTGAGTAGGTGGTGTGTTTCTTCAATTTGGGAGCGTTTGGTGATGATGAAGATGTCATCGATGTAGCATGTCCAGAATTTTGTTTGGGTAGAGTTATGGATTTATCAGTATTTAGCCACTGTCCAAAAATTACAGCAAAATCTATCTTGGATCAGAGAAAGAGTAGTTGTATCCTTATCAGTACAGAAAAAAGTGAAAATTGAAAAAAAAAGTGAAAAAATGAGGGACGGAATGAAATTCACATCACCTGAACAATTCTATTAACATAAAAGTTAAAGGGCTGGGAACAGACTGAATCCTTATTTTAAGACCCTTTTGTGTGGGAATTGATGAGGTTAAAGTACTATTGATATCACATTTAATTTCCACTATATTCTACTTTCCATTCTAATTAGCTGTAAAAGCCAATATTAATAGAGGAGGCATCAATTTACTGCTATAGCTACTCCCAAAAAATCAGAATAAAAGCCAGTGACAAATATAGGTTCTTCAGGGGAACATTTTGTTTGCTAAATGTTGCAAAGCATAAACTGAATTCTCCTTTTGAAACATCAGGAGTCAGTCATCTAAGATATATAAGCACTAAAAGAGTTAATCTCCAACTTATTATTATTATGCTTTTATCTTTAGAGTTGAGCCAAGGTGAAAGAGCTTGTTAAAGTAAAACTTTGAAGCATTAAAATGCAGGGAAAGACTACATTAATCATTAGTGCTCTTATCTGGCATTAAAATCACCAACTAAAATCAGAGCTGAATTGAGAAACTGAAAGTTCAAATCCATATAAAATCTTCAGATAAATTATGGAAGAATCAGTCTATGAGTGGAAGGAGTTATGATTATGTTACAAGAAACATATTAATCAGAAAAAATAAGGGTAAATATTTTAGAAAGCAATTTTTTTGTAGAAGGAACTAACAAGTCAAGAAGGATAGCCATCCTGTTAAAGCTAATATACACTTTACAATAGATTAATTTGCAAATGAAAAAATATTTAATAGACATTTTTTTCAAGAAAATGGTAGAAAACAAACATTGTTAACTGCAAGAAGTTAACATAAGTCAAATGAAATCTACAAAGAAGATGGACATTCTTTTCAAAAATTAAGATTTTAATATATATTTTTATTAGAGAAATTAAAGGTTTATGAATAAAATATAATAGAACTAGTTTAATTAATATATAAGCAATTATAAAGGAAAAGAAGAGACCGATTTTAGAAACTGACAAATATCACCCTAATCTTTATTCTTAAAACAAAAATGCTACAAATTAGATAATTAAAACTCAGAATTACTAGCAAATAAACTAAATAAGTGAAAAAAGGCAATAAAGAATAATAAAGGTCAGATTATTACTAATACTAAAATAATAGTGTTTTTCTTGAATTTTTAAGGAACTGTACATATCTAAAAATGCTGCAATCCTGCAAAAAATCAAAAAGTATCTAGATAGACTGAACTTCTCAATCAGAATCAAAGTTGAAGAGGTATTTTTTTTAAAAAAATATATAAATGGAAAATCATTTGGTCCTTATGGGTTAACAAGTGAATTTTATTAGGCATGTAAAGGTATACCTATATCAGAATTGTTGTCACCTATGCAGGGTGCACAAACTTCAGTAATAGAGATTCCTTAAAAAATGGTGCTCCCTGCAGGCTTGTGGTAATAGTTCTTGCTTGCAAAATGTCACAAGGTTAACATGAGGCAGCCTCTGTAAAAAAAAGCTGAGCCTTGGATCACATTGGCCAGGCTTCTCTGCAAAAAACTGAAAGTTAAGTTGAGTGCGCCTGGTCCCTGGATCTAGCTAAGGATTAGGCTGAGCCCTACAAGTCCCTTGAGTGGCTGTATGGGAAGTTGGTTTAGGATTACAAACTGTAACAGTCCTCTGCATTTCAGTAGTTTCTGCTGTCCAGCTTTAAGCTCCCTGAGTAACCTGGTTGAGAGCAGGCCAAGGCCTCTGGGGGTCAGGAAGTAGAGTACGGGGTACCTTGGGGTGGCGGAGGCCATGGGCAGGCTGGCCTGGACCTCCATTAGGCCTCTCGGGCCTTTGCTCAACAATCTGCATGTTCGTTTTAATGGTTGCATCAGGGAGAGCAGGAGATGAAGGTCGCTAAGTGAAGCCAACTTGCTTAATGACCATGATGGGCATTATCATTGTCAGTTGAGGATTGTCTGTATTTTAAATCTGTAAGTGGTTTACGGCCTGATTGCCATATTTATAGTATTTAATATGAACTTGCTCAGGCATTAAGTTCTGCAAGGCAGGCCTGGATAAAAAATCTATCAGAAGCTCATTTATCTAGTATGCTGTATTGACCTTTTCTTGCATCATTACTTGTAGGCAGAATATACTCCTTTAGGAATAGCATTTGACCACCAGCCTATCTTTAAAAAAGCAGATAAGAATTTCTTTTGCCAATCATTTTATTGTTATCTGATGTTTATATTTCTGAACTTTTATTGTTCAAATATTTTGTATATTATTTATATATCCCCCTTGAGTATTCAACTAGAGTAGAAGATTAGAATATACATCCGATAGATGAATACACAGTTGCCATTCTCTAATTCTACTATTTAAATAAAAATGATTACAGCAAAATATTTTTGTTTACAGTATATGTTAATTCTTATAGCTGGTAACTTATCTAAGGGTGAAGCTTTTCAATCTTTTGTCATTTAAATTCACTCTATCCTATTAAGTGCTTTACAAGATTTATGACATTAATTACTTGTCTTAATTATAAATGTTTTCTAATTAGAGAATTTGATCTAAATTGATATATTGCCCCAATATATTTAGGCCTTTCTAATCTGGGAGCAAGAGACATATTTAGTGTTGAATCTTCCTAACTTGAATCTAGATTAGAAGAAAGAGAGTTCTGCCTTCTATCTGTGACTGGTTTTTTCTTCTTTTCAAATAGTGTACAAATGATTTACAATCATTTGATCACATTTTGTTCCAAACCATTTAGTCCATGGAATTGATTTAATTGTAAAAGTATTCATAAATATATGCAGAGCATCCTTTTCCTCTCAAATGCAGCTAGAGAAATAAGTGGAATATTTACTATTTCTTATGCTTGTGTCCCTTGAAGTACTTTTTTATTATTATATTGTTATAATCTGAATGCATTATATTGTTTCAGTACAGTGAATAGTATAGTTTATGTACAGAATACAGTACAGTATTAATTAATACTATTGACATTCTTTTATAAACTGTATGTAATTTGGAATATTAGAAATAGAGAAAAAATTAAGGTTTATCCTATAAAAATTAATTACAATTTAGAATATTGGTCTTACAAGCATTTAATTATTTGACTGAAAATGAATATAATATTGAGGAAAAAACATAGTAAAAAACATAATAATAATAATATAATAATAATAATAATAATAATATAATAATAATAATAATAATAATAATAATAATAATAATAATAATAATAATAATAATAATAATAATAATAATAATAATAATAATAATAATAATAATAATAATAGACAGATTAAATAGATGGAAAACCAAAGCTCTGCATGGACAGCATTTGAAAAACATTGAAGGAAAATGTGATAACAACTTGACATGGGCATGGCTTAAGATGGGAACCATCAAGAAAGAAACAGAAGGCTTAATACTGGCTGCTCAAAAACAAGCACTACAAACTAATGCAATGAAAGCGAAGATACAAAAATCCACTGACAATCCAAATTGCCGACTTTGCAATGACAAAGTTGAAACTGTTTCACATCTAATCTGTGAATGCAGCAAAATTGCGCAAACTGATTACAAAGCTAGACATGACCGAGTTGCTAAATTAATCCACTGGGCATTGTGTAAAAAATACGACTTGCCTGTGTCCGAAAAGTCGTGGGAACATAGGGTGGAAAAAGTTGTTGAGAATGAGAGGGTGAAGATCTTGTGGGACTTTCGAATACAGACAGATCGCCATTTGGAACACGATATGCCAGATCGCCATTTGGAACACAATACGCAGTTGTAGAGAACCGAAGTGTACAGCTGATTGATATCGCTGTACCAGGAGATGCCAGAGTCGAAGAAAAAGAACTGGAAAAAATTATGAAATATCACGACCTGGCCATCGAAAGTGCGTGATTATGGATGAAACGTGTAATAGTGATACCCATTGTCATTGGGGCACTGGGAACTATGTCCAAAAACTTTGCAAAATACATCAAGAAACTGCAGCTTCCTGCAATAACTCCAGCAATGTTACAAAAAACTGCGCTACTCAGAACATCTTATATTTTATGAGGTACCTGGTTGACACCTAGGATGCTGGTAGCAACCCGTGTCAACCATCAGTGCCAGCCAACTTGAATGTTCAGTTGACTGAGATTCATGTCTAATGAATAAAAGATAATAAAAGATAAAGTTGGAAGGGACCTTGGAGGTCATCTAGTCCAACCCCCTGCTCAGGCAGGAAATCCTATACCATTTCAGACAAATGGCTGTCCAATCTCTTATATGTTATTAAAAGGAAAAATAGATAAGCAAATTATATTTACCAAAAATTAAAATACTAAAAATACTTAAAAAAAGGAAGAAAAAAGGAAAATAATACAGGATGAGAACCCACTAGTATCCAGCAAGCTAAACAACTGGAGAGAAAGTACCTACACGAACAATTCAGACAGAATGGGAACCCACAAGCATTTATTACAATATGCCTGTGCAACACAAAAGGGAAAGAAAGGAAGAAAGAACGTACAAGTATATGGCACCCTGCCATACATCAAAAACATTTCGGAAGCAGTAGACTGAAGCTTCCGAGATCTGCAAATGGGCATCATACACCACCCAGAGGCTACCATATGAGGACAAATCATGCATTGCAAAGATCACTTGTAGGTGTAAATTATTAGATCCCCTGCATGGATTGCTCCTATGACAGATGGGAAGGAAGCAAGCCACCAGATTGCAAGAACACAAACAAGCAGTCAGAGAAGGAGATCTGAATTTATTTGTAGCCTTATGTTGCAGTGAACAAGGTCACACATTTAATTTTGCAGCTACTAAGATTGTTGGCTGTGCAGGTACAAAGATAGCCAGGGAAATGATTGAAGCCTGAGAAATGGTCCCTTGTCAGTCAACAAGAATGCTGATTAACCACCAGCTTATCAGATATTTAGGAGCTGAGGACTTGGCAACACAAAGAAACAACAGCCAATCACCGGCGATCAAATCACAAATCAACTCATAGGAAGGCACTACATAAATACGATGCATAGAATAGCCCAATCACACATTCCAGTAGATAGAAGTTTCCAGAGGATGGGCTCCAGCATGAATCTGAAAGCTCAGAGGAGTAAAGCTCTGGTCCTAGTGACCGACCCAGATTGATAAAATAATTATTGAGTTTCTAACTTCCCCCATTTTGTATACCTGCTCTTTTGCTGTATTGTAAAGCATTTAAGCCCATTTAGAAGCCAAGCTGTGATTATATTTGCCATATTATATGATGTAATGTAAGCATGGGAACCATTCTTGATTACGTTTTGTTAAATTTCTGTTGTATTTATAGCAATAGCAATAGCAGTTAGACTCATATACTGCTCCATACTGCTTTATGAGTGGTTTACAAATGTC
Source organism: Azemiops feae (assembly GCA_023970755.1). NCBI lineage: Eukaryota > Metazoa > Chordata > Lepidosauria > Squamata > Viperidae > Azemiops > Azemiops feae. Next base: position 101,012 of record JALGBA010001102.1, read on the forward strand.
AGCATATTGCCCTCAGCAACCTCGGAAGAGGGAAGGCTAAGTCAACTTTGAGCCAGTCAGGATCAAACTCCTGGCTATGGGCAGAGTTTGTCTGCAATACTGCATTTTAATCACTGCGCCACCAGGGTTCTACCTTTATACAGATAGTTCTCACTTAGCAACTGCCACAGATCTTTGCAGTTAAGATGGTGTTGAAAAAGTAACTTTGTGACCAGTAACCACATTTACAATCTTTGCAGCATCTCTGTCTCAGTCATGTGTTCACCATCGCAGTCAATTAATATGTGTTTTCCTGTGCAAAACTGTAAAACCCAGTCATGCTCATGTGAATTTTCACTTAGTCACTGTTTTGTTTAATAACCAAGTTGCTGGTCCCAGTTGTGGTTGGTAAATGAGGACTGTGTGTATACTGTTAATTTTTCCCATTGCTGCATATTCTTCAAATTTAAGTCCCAATCAGGTATTGTTGGAATTGTATCTTTCTTCCAATGTTGACCATAGTTTATTCTTTATGATATAAGCATATTTCTCATTAAATTATAATGTTTCTTGTAATTTTTTTCTGAGATTATACCTAATTAGAAAAGCTGTGATTTCATTTCAAATTTAAATTTGAAAATTTCTGCATTTTTTACTATATACATGTTTCTTCTACTGTCCATTGGCATCTTTAGCATATCAGTTTCAGGTTAAAATCTTTTCTGAATTCAGAAATCTTTTGGAAAATTTTGTTTTTCCATGTCTATTTTCATCTTTAATTCTTTTAAATATGATGTAATACTACTTCTTGTCTCTTCTAACAGTTCTCTAAAAACAATTGTTACATTTTTTCCTGAAATCTTTTTCTTTGGCTTCTCTTTTGTTCTTCAGAATTGCCATATTTCAGGCATCCACATTTCTTTCTTTTCTTTCTTCCTTTTTGGCAGTCTCTTTTAACATTAATCTGTAACAATATCTTTAAATTCATCCAATAATTCCTCTGATTCTCTATCAATGAAATTCAGGACTTCAGAGTGATTCCTGATTTTTCTTTGAAAAGGGGGGGCATATGCTCAAGATCATATAATGCAAATGATTAGCTTCCTTCTTCCACTTTAATTTAACTTGAAACTTGCATATGAGAAATTTGTGATCTGTTCCACAGTCAATCCAAGGCCACATCTTTGTTAGTATAGCTCTTCCACCTCCTTTTACCAATATTGTAGTCCATGTGCTTTCTGTAATCTGTCTTTTATCTGTTGATTCCATATATATAGCCGTTGTTTTGGTTGTTGGAAGGCCGTGTTAGCAGTGAAGAATCACTGGATTGGTAGAAACTAATAAGTTACTCTGTTGCTTCATTTCAGTTTGGTGAGCCATGCAGTCCAACTACAGATAGTCTTTGATTTATGACCATAATTGAGCCCAAGATTTCTGTTGCTAAGTGACACATACAGTAGTGGCCAAAATTGTGGAAACCTTTTGGGAAAAGTGTACATTTGAGGTTTGATGGCTAATAACACCACGTTTCTTTGGAGTAGTACCATATAATTATATATCAATGGAAAGATAATTTAATCACGAATGTAATGCAACAGGGTTTGTTCAAATATCTGTATTCTATGAAAGTTATAGCCAAATAACCAGAAAAAGGAAGCACAACTTGCTTAGGTTGATATCAGGTAGCTTTCCTTCATCTGATTGTAGCCAATGAGCATGAGTGTTTAGAGAGCCAATCAGGTGTCATCTTGTTTTGGCAATGAGCCAATCAGATCAGTAGGATTCAGTTATTGATGTCATGTATTGAAGCTGAGAGAAGGACATTTGTCAGTGTGTTATGTGAAAGCTATCAAGTTGGTTGGGTTTTTTTGTGTTCTTTCATTTAGTGAGCTTGTAAAACGTAATAAAATTAAAATAATGGTGCAAAGAGTTGACTGGTCGCCCAGAAAGCGATGTAAAATAGTATTATTAAGTGAACAAGGCTACAGTTATAAAGAAATTAGAAGAAAAATTGATGGAAACTTAACCAAAGGTGGCATTTCTAAGTTTTTGAAGAGGTATAAGGAGACTCAGTCACTACAAAACCACACTGGTAAAGGCAGGAAAAGGTGCACAATAGCAAGTGATGATAGAAGAATTAAGAGACTGTGCCTACATAAGAGAAGAAAATCATCTGTGTATACAAGATGAAATGGCACAATGCAATGTGAAGTTGAGTGCAAGGACTGTTCGGCACAAACTGCAGGAATTTGGCCTAAAATCTAGAATTCCAAAAAAAAAGCCACTTTTATCTCTCAAATAAAGGTTAAAAAGACTAAACTGGGCTAAAACCCATGTTACCTGGACAGAGGAACAATGGGACAGTGTTATTTGGAGTAATGAGACCAAGATCTCCCTGTTTGGTAGTGATGGCATAAAATACGTAAGGAGAAGAATTGGAGAAGATTTGCATCCTGATTGCATTACATGTATTGTGAAACATCCAGTCAGTGTTATGATCTGGGGTTGTATGACATCAAAAGGTGTGGGCAGAATTTGTGTGATTAATGGGAATATAAATGGCCAAAAATACATTAATGAAATATTTGAGCCCAAACTGAAACCTTCCGCACATGATCTTTTCCAAGACAATGAAGCATTTATATTTCAACAGGATTCAGCTCCATGTCATGTTGCTGCTGTGTGCAAAAAGTGGTTTCAAGATAATCATATTCCACTGCTGGAATGGCCTGGGAATAGCCCAGACCTTAACCCAATTGAAAATCTATGGAGCCGACTAAAGAAACTTGTTAGTCAGAAGCAACCCAGCAATAAAACCCAGTTAATAGAAGCAATCATTCAATCTTGGTTTCACATTATAACAGCTGCAGAACTAAAGGACTTGGTTCACTCCATGGGAAGACCTTGTAAGGCCGTAATTCATGCTAAAGGTTACCCAACTAAGTATTAACTGACATGGTGATAATTTTTGTATATCTCATTTTTTCTATGGTGATAATTTTTGTATATCTCATTTTTTCTACTTTTCTTCTTTATAACAGTTATTCTAATAGCAAATCCTTCATAAAAGTTATTGCATTACATTCTTGATTAAATTATCTTTCCATTGATATATAATTTTATGGTACTACTCCAAAAAAAGTGGTGTTATTAGCCATCAAACCTCAAATGTACACTTTCCCCAAAAGGTTTCCACAATTTTGGCCACTAATGTAAGTTAAGTAAATTTTGCCCTGTTTTATGATGTTTCTTGTCACAGTTGTTAAGTGAATCACTGCAGTTGTTAAGTTAGTAACATGGTTGTTAAGTGAATCTGGCTTCCCCATTGACTTGGTTTGTCAGAAGATAACAAAAGAGGATCACATGACTCAGGGACATTGCAGCTGTCATAAAGATGAGTCAGTGGCCAAATGTCTGAATTTTAATCACATGACCATGGGGATGCTGTAATAGTCATAAGTATGAGAAATGATCATAAATCACTTTTTTCAGTGCTGTTATATCTTCGAACGATCACTAAATGAACTATTGTAAGTTGAGAATTACCTGTACAATTTCCTCCTTAATATTTCCAACTTTGACATTCCAATCTCCAAAAGCAAGCAGCATATCTTGCTTGTTGTTCTGGCAATCTCAGACTGAACTTGATCATAAATCTATCAATCTCTTCTTCTTCTGAATCAATTGTTTGAACATAACCTTGGATAATCATTATACTAAGGTTGTACACAAAGTGTAATTGATACTATTTGACCATTGATACTTGTAGCCAAGAACTGTTCTTGCTATACCCTTCCTTACTGTGAAAACATGGTTCCTTCTTCATTTTTCATTTCCTGAGTGGGAAACAATGGATCTTCTGACTGAAAATGTCCAGTTTCAGTCCATTTCAATTCATCGATGGTACTGTGTGGTCGATTCATTTCCTCTTTCATTGTGTTGAGCTTCCCCATGTTCATGCTGTGAAACTCCCATGTTCCCAGTGTAATTCTGGAAGGAGCTCAAATTTCTTTTTCTGCATGGCAACATCAGCAGTTAGATGTCCAGAAAGTTTTAATCTAGCAGGTCATAAATACCATTAGTACTTTGAAAGTTGTTCAGCTTTTCATCTTTATATCCATGTGGATTTCTTGGTAAAATACAGAAATGGTTTCCCATTTCTTTCTTTATGCAATACAAAATGACCTCTTTGCTCTTGTCACTAAAGTGATCTGACTTCACCATCTTCCTATATCTCTGCTTTCAGTTACACGGCTTAGTTGAGTAGTTGGGATGACTTTCACACCCCTGGGTGACCTGCTTGGATTATATAATGTTGACATACACTCCTCTTTTTTTATAAGTTTTATTAATTTTTGAAAATTACAATCTTTAGAGCTTAGTAAACAACATGTTGTCTGGGTTCACATATTTAACATTAACTTCTTCAATATAAATCTATTCAGTACTGCACAATCCAGTATTTTTTCCTTGACCTTCCTTTCCTCCCCATATTTTCCCCCTTTTCCCCTCATTAAACAGTTACAATTCTTAGTACTGTTGATGTACACAAAATTAGATATAAACATCTTTATCATATTTTACTAATATTATAGAAATGACAATAATATCAATTCATAAGTCAATATTTTTGTGCTCTTATTAAAGTTTGATTTCCCATAAATATTTAAAGTATCTTTGTCAGTTATGATTTTCTCAATATTAATTACATTTTTATAGCTAAAATGTTTTATTCATATCAATCCTTCTCTTATCTTCAAATTTCCCATATCAAAAAAAGAAGAAAAATGCTATTTTAATTCTAAATCATATCTTCCATTATACTTTTAATCATATTCAAACAGGTATATTAAACCGATAGTGCCCACTCTGATAGATCAAATCTTATGTTTTTTAAGTCTAACTCTTGCTTTCTTTCTTTGCCAAGCAGCTTTCCAGGCCAAGGCAATTAAATCGCCCAAAAATTTTCTTTCTATTTTTGTGAAAGCTGCTTGGCATAAGAAAGACAATTTAGGTAGAGTATTTTTTGGGGGGAACTCTGCCCATCCACGTTCCCTAAACATTTCCCCTGCCCGCTCTATATTCCATTTTCTAGAACAGGGATGTCAAACTGCCGGCCCATGGGCCGGATGCGTCATGCCAAAACGGCGCCCACCCCATTGCCGACAATGGAAAAAAAGCTGTGATATGTCGCGACACGTCACGGGACGTTGCGAGTTTGACACCCCTGTTCTAGAATCTTCTTCCTTGTCATCAGATGTCTTTTGGAGAAAGGAATAAGGGGGTCTTTTGTATTTTCATTGTTATAGGTAGGTCTTGCAGTATTTTATTTGTATATGGCAGTCCATATTTCCCTTCTCCTATCTCCTCCATCTCCATTATTATTTCTTCTGCTTCATCCTCTGGTTTCTGGTTTATTCATACTTTGTAGTCGTTATCTGGGAACTTTCCAGTTGTAGCTTCAGTTTGGAGATTTGGTCATTTATATTATCTAGGTTATTTTTAGTCTCATTATGGTTTCTTTTTATATCCTCTTTGTGTGTGACAATTGTTTGATGAATTAGCTGTAGCATGGAAAATATTTCCTTCTGAAAGGTATTTGTTTTTTCTTGAGGCATCATTCCTAGAAATCCTCTAGTGTCACCAGTCTCAGTAAGAGTGGAACAAAGTTTCCTCTAGTTTTCTAGTCTTTATATGTAGCCTTTATAATCCAGTCCTAATGGCAGTATTTTATAGTAATCCTTTATCTCAAGTATCCTGAAAATTATCAGTCAGGCAAGGTTGTAATCCACAATGTTCCAAATGTTCCAAATGTTCAACCTCTCTGCAGCCAGATGTATTCAAAAGTCAAATTTTTCTTTCTCTCCCACTAGCTCTTAAGATTAAAAGTCCAAGCTCAATAGGTATTTATAGTCCAAGAAGGTCAGGATGATAAATATGCCAAAATATTTTCCTTTATTGCCAGCTGTTCTCCCAAGCTGAAAGTCACCAAGCAGCCAAGGAGCTAGTTATAGTGCTGTACTCAAATCCGCCACTAGATGTCATTCAAAGTCCATTTTCCACTCTTAAAACAAAGGGTTGATTTCTTATATTTCTTATATTTCACCTCAATTTTTTTTTCCCAAAAAGAAAATCTTAACAATTATCTCAGTTCTCAGATTTATCAAAACTGTAGCTTTGTATTACTTTTTGTATTGTGTATTTCTGTCCCCCCTAAAAAATTTTAAGACACCGCTTCCATTCACATCCAGAGGTTTTAAGCTTCTTGGGAGCCTTTCCCAGGAAATTCAGTTGTAAAATAATAAAGAAACGATCAGTATTCTCACCTAGTTCCAAGCATGCTGTTTACGATGCTAATGAAAGCTTTTGTTCTTCGGTTGTCAGCAGCTAATGGCCGGCCGCAGAGGTGTCGGTTTAGAGGGCTTTCCTTGGATCGAACGGAGAGACCGCCGTATCTCCGTGATCAACAAGGCATCCCTCCTTCTTCATCGCCTCTTCGGGGTGACTTTAGGTCCTTTTCAGGGCCCCCAGCAGGGCAAAATTGGGTGCGGAAGGCAGAGCTCTGCCTTCCTGCATCCTGTCTTGCCGCAAAACCGGAAGTCGACATACACTCATGATGTATAATCCTCTCACTACCATGATGAAATAACACAGCAGGATTTGAAGTGTATAAGGGCATTATGCCAGAAAAATCCCATGATGAGTGAGGCAGGGCAGTAGCCTGGCATTTTAGTTATATAAACTTAATTATTTTATGTTCAGGATAAATAATCCTGTTCAAATACTCCCCCCCGCCCCCAGTTGACTAATGAATACATCATGTTCATTTTGTATTGGAGATTAGGTAGTGTTACCGTGTGAGACATTAAGAAATTGAAAATTAGCCATGTGTGCCCTAGCTGCTTATTTCAACAAAACTAATTTTTGCTAAGTGTTAGTGTGTATATACACACACACAGACACACACACACACACACACACACATTATCATTGACATATGCTTATTGATCTTGCTGTTAACTGCTGTAGGTTGATTTGTTGAGATTTTATGATTGCTATGTAAATGTATTAAATTATTAAAATCTGCAGCAACTGCTTCTGATACAGTAGTAGAATTATTTTACTGTGGTAAAATACTTGTAATATTTTCTTTTTCTTCTTCTTGCTTTATAAATGGATCAGTTCTCTTTATTAATGAAAGAAAGTGAAAATGGTAATGAAGTATATAGTGATAAATAAAATAATATTGACTAAGGAATAAAAAATAAAAAAATCAAGCCCTAATAATAGAAACCTATGATATGGCCATATTGAACTTTGTGTGCAATTTTGGCCGCAGTGTGTGGTATGAAACTGAGAAAAGTTCCAAAGGAAGACATAAAATAATCACTTCTCAGAAGCATTTTCCCATGAGAAGGGGTTATATATTTTGAGGTATAAAAAAGGTAGATTTTTTAAAATTAAAAAAATACGCAATAAACTTAAAAATAAATATTTTTTTCCATTCAGAAACTTCAGGTAGTCCAAATTGGATCCATACAATAACAATTTTACTCTATTATGGAGAGGAAAGTACAACAACGTGTTGCTGATGGTGCCCATTGATCAAAAATATACATATATTGAAAGTTTAAAAACTGGAAGTTTTTAAAAAGAAACTGGACAACCATTAGTCTGAAATGGTATAGGGCTTCCTGCCTGAGCAGGGGGTTGGACTAGAAGACCTTCAAGGTCCCCTCCAACTTGTTTTTCTATTCTATATATGTATGAGCCTTGCATAGTAATTTCTGAGTGCAACACAAATTGCCAGTTTTGACCTTTAAAGGTCTAAAGGGCTTGGCATTGAAATACTTGTAGCATTGCTTTTCTGCTGAAAATATATGTTTGCATGTACTGTATATATGGAGCCATATATAGAATAGAATTCTTTATTGGTTAAGTGTGATTGTATTGACCCGGACGTAGGGGACAGTAGCAATTATGAATACGTGCAGATGGCCCCGCTCTCTCTGGCCATTTGCAGAACCATGAATGCAAGCTCATGAAAGGACAGCAAAGGAAACACCCAATATTCTAACCCACCCGGGAACATATGGTGTCTTGGGGAAGCACCCACACCACCCAAAAGGGAACATATTAGCTACTTCTCCTTTCTTCCTTCTTATCTATGGTGTGCCAGCCTTAAAGGGCGAAGTCTTTATCTTATGTGTGTCAGCTTTGCTGGGTGAATTGCTTATGTAATCAAAGTAGGTATAAAACTAAAGGCTTTTCTGATATTTGGGGCTTTTTCTCTTTTTAGAGAAGCCCGTCTTTGTTCAGCTGAATAAATACATAACTCTTGAAAGCAACTTCTGGTTTCCTGTATTTTTTATCAAGCAAAACCTCAGAACCTGCATATCAATTGGACATACAAGGAATTTGTTTCTGGTGCATAAGGTCTCAGTGTTCATACAAGCAACAGGTGATAAATCATGATCATAATCATCATAAAAATACATTCATCATAAATCATAAACAACACAGTGATAGTCATAGGATACTAAATAAGCAAACAACACAAATCATACTAGGATGCTAAATAAAACAATATAAATCATAAGATATAAGCAACAAAGTTATAGTCATAAGGAGATAGGTAATAGGAAAGATGAGAAGAATAATAGTAATACAGATTTACTAGGTAGTTTATCAGTATTTTGGGAATTAATTGTTTAGCAGAATGATGGCATGTGGGAAAAAACTGTCCTTATGTCTAGTTGTTCTGGTGTGCAATGTTCTATAGCAGTGATGGCGAACCTTTTAGAGACCGAGTGGCCAAACCGCAACCCCAAACCTACTTATTTATTGCAAAGTGCCAGGGCCGCATCAGCATTGTGGTGCCCTTGGAGTGGGTGGACATGGCCCACTGGGTGGGCATGGCTGCACTGATCACGGCAGACTAGGTGGCCAGGGTGGGCATGGCCACCTCAATGTTGCTCATGGGGGGATGCCTGTGGGGGCCGGGCAGGATTGGGGAAGATCCAGGGGATCTCTGACAGGAGGGGTGGTGGGCAAGAGGCAGGGGGCAGGGCAGGGGTGCCATTGCCACGAGGCAAGGCGACGCAGGGGCCGGGGCAGCTGCTGCCTGACACCATCGGCCCCCGCACACACATGCCAGCGAGCGCATGGGGACTGATGGTGTCTATCAGCAGCCACAGCCTGCTGGCCCCTCAGCCGGCGCACTCGGGTTCTGCAGCCCGCTGCCAATACCGGGCCAGCCCTCTAGCTGCAGGCAGAGTAGGGGAGGGGGGAGGCACGTGATGCAGACTACCGGATGCGCCTACTCCATCCCATCTGTTCTTGCTTGTGGTTGGAGAGCAGGTCGCTGCTGGTCATCTCAGCCCCCTGGCAAATCTTGCCCTTGGCCCGCGCATGGAGCCTGTTCCCTTTGCACACCTGACGCACCTTGGGGCCGCCTTGGGCCGCCATCAGCAGTGCGAACAGCTGGCGGCCGCGGTAGGTACTGAGGTGCGTGACGGGAATGCACTCCACCCGTGGGCCAAGGGCAAGACCCTCGGGGCTGAGGAGATGGGATGTAGGAGGCGTGTCCGGCAGTCCACATCACGTGCTCCCCCGACTCCGTGTTCTGCCGGTGCTGCCGCAGTGGTGCTGCTGGACGGCCGGCTTGGTATTCACAGTGGGCTACGCAGCCACTGCTGCCGGATGCTGTCGGCCCCCTTGCACTCACCGCAGATGGAGCGCGTTCCCCTCGCACACCTCGGTATCTACACAGCCACCAGCCGCTCGTGCAGATCCATTAGGCCGCCGCCCAGAGCTGCAGGCCTGCCCAGCATGAAGGAGGCGAAGCGGTCGGCTAGGAAGCCCCGCGTAGAGGTGGTAGAGCACGCCCAGGGCCAGCAGGCCAATGGCCACCCCGAGCGGGGAAAGCCAGATCCCCATTGGCATCATGGCCCCCCATGCCCAGCAGAGATGGGGCTGAAGGCATGCAATCCTAGCTGGGACTCGGAGGCCATGGTGCCAGTGGGGATCCAGCTTTCCTCGCTTGGGGTGGACTTTGGCTTGTTGGGCATGGGTGTGTTCTTATCACCTCTACTTGAGCTTGCTAGCCGGCCGCTTCACCTCCTTTGTGCTGGGCAGGGCTACCACTCCGGGCGGCAGCGGCCTAATGGACCTGTGCGAGCTGCTGGCGGCGGCGCGTGCCCACAGAGAGGGCTCTAAGTGCTGCCTCTGACATGTGCGCCATAGGTTCGCCACCACTGTCCTATAGCACCTTCTTGAGGGAAGAAGTTGAAACAGTCCAGGATATGAGGGGTCTGTAGATACTTTCACAGCTCTCTTTCTTGTTTATGCAATATATAGGTCCTCAATGGAAGGCAGGCTAGTAGCAATTGTTTTTTCTGCAGTTCTAACTATCCATTGAAATCTATATCTGTCTGACTCAATAATTCTTTTGTAGAACTGTATCAGCAGCTTCTTGGGCAGTCTGAGTTTTCTGAGTTGGCGCAGGAAGAACATTCTTTGTTATGCTTTTTTATCACATTTTTGATGTAGGTGTCCATTTTAAGTCTTGAAATATTATAGAACCTAGAAACTTGAAGATCTCTGCTGTTGATACTGTGTTGTCTAGTATTGTAAGATGTGGTAGGAGGGCTTTTCCTAAAATCTACTATCATTTCTATGGTTTTGAGTGTGTTCAGTTCAAGATTGTTCCAGCTGCATCACAAGGCTAGTTGTTCAACCTTCTGTCTGTATGCAGATTTGTCATTGTCTCGAATGAGACCAATCACTGTTGTATCATCTGCAAACTTCAGTACTTTAACAGAGAAATCCTTTGAGATGCAGTCCTTAGTATAGAAAGAGAAGAGAAGTGGAAAGAGCACACAGCCCTGGGGGGACCCTGTGCTAATTGTACAGGTATCTGATGTGATTTTACCTAACTTCACCTGCTACTTCCTGTCTGTTAGAAAGCTTATGATCCACTTACAAGTGTGGTCAGGCATGGCTAATTGAATTACTTTAGTCAGAAGAATATCTGGAATGATAGTATTAAATGCTGAGCTGAAATCTACAAAAAGGACCTTTGCATAGGTCCTTGGAGATTCAAGATGTAGTAGGATGTAGTGCAGAGCCATATTAATAGCATCATCTGCCGATCTATTTGCTTGGTAGGCAAATTGCAAGGAGTCTGGTTTTCAGGTGGATCTGGTTTTCAGGTGGGCCAGCACTAGCCTTTCAAAGGTTTTCATAACTATGGATGTCAGAGCAACCGGTCTGTAGTTATTCAGTTCCTTGATTGAGGGTTTCTTTGGCATTGGGATTCTAGAGCGTTTGAAGTAAGAAGGAACATAATACATCTCTAGTGATTTATTAAAGATGCGGATGAAGATGGGGGCCAGTTGGTCAGCACAAGCTTTCAAGCAAGAAGGAGTTATCTTGTCTGGGCCTGGTGTTTTTCCAGGTTTGGTACAGTGGTTAAGCTATCAGACTAGAAATTTTGAGATGGTGAATTATAATCTTGCCTTGTGTAACCTTTGGCAGTCATTATTGTCACAAGGAAGAAAGAGGAAGGAAGGAAGGAAGGAAGGAAGGAAGGAAGGAAGGAAGGAAGGAAGGAAGGAAGGAAGGAAGGAAGGAAGGAAATTAAATGCTTTCAAAATATTTTTTGTTTTTGGAATCTACTATGTTACAAATTTTACACATATTTTATCAATGACTTTTTAAGAATCAAAAAGCTACTACTGATACATTTAAGTTTATTTTTATTTAGTTTTTTTTCTAATGTATTCAAGAATGACAAAGAACTAAATTCTTCCAACATTTTAAAAAAGTGTACCCTACTTTGATTTGCCAAATCATCTGCAGACTTGGACATATTTTCTTACTAACAGGCACCAGTAAGTGCGAGCTGGAACAAAAATTTCTAACACCATTTTCTTGAGCACAGGTTCTCCTCAGGACTGTCCTAGGTCTGCTGCTATTTACCCTGTTGACCCATAACTGTTGTCCTAGGTTTGCCACCAACCATATTGTGAAGTTTGCGGATGATACAACAGTAGTGGGCCTTATTCAAGATGACAGTGAGGGTGCTTACTGCAAGGAGATTGAGGGTTTGGTGAACTGGTGTAAGGAAAACAACCTAGTTTTAAACATTGGAAAAACCAAAGAGATCATTGTTGATTTCAGAAAAGGCAGGCACAGCCCACACTCCTCTGTGCATTAATGATTCATCTGTAGAGATGGTTACCAGCATCAAATTCCTGGGTGTGCAGTTAACAAATAGGCTGGCTTGGTTGCTCAACAGTGAGACACTGGTGAAGCGGGCACAGCAGCGCCTGCATTTTCTGCGTCGCATGAGAAAAGCACATCTTCCTTCCCCTATCCTTACCACTTTCTACAGAGGGACGATCGAGAGCATCCTGTCATACAGCATCACAGTCTGGTTTAGAAGCATCACTGCTTCAGACAGGAAGGTGGTGCAGAGAGTGGTGAGGATGGCTGAAAAGATTATTGGCAGTTCCCTCCCTTCCATCCAGGACATAGCACAGAAGCGTTGCTTGAGCAGGGTCCACAAGATTGTCTGGGACACGACACATCCTCTTCATGATCTGTTTTCCTTGTTACCTTCTGGGAGGAGGCTTCGTGGTATCTGAAGCAGAACATCCAGATTCAGTCACAATTTTGTTCCATACAGTATTAACCTTGTGAACTCTAAAGCTTCCTTCTTCTGTTATGTATTCAAGATGGGCAGTGATTAATATTTATATGTGACTTATATGTAAGGGTGTAGATCTATACATATGTTGTATATGGTATGTTTAAATGTGTGTTATGTATGTGTAGACTTTGAGAGCAAACAACTAAATTTCATTTTTAATGTGTGCCATTGTGCCCACAGTAACAAAAATGACAATAAAGGTTATCTAGCTATCTAGCTATTTGTGAATGGCAAAAAACAAATTACACAGTCAACTTTGTATTTCATATTATTTTAAGCAAAAATCTGATTGATGGCCATAATGCTCCGCCAGAAGCTCATGCATATAAACCACTGATATTTACAATTAATACATAAATAACAATTTTACTGTTAGTGAGGAAAGAAAAAAAGGGATAAATAAAAAAAAGATTTGGTACAGTATTGTTGTTAGTCAATATAGCATACAGATTTTGAAAATAAAACAAATAATAGGCTATTTTAAAACTTTATGTGATAGTGTGTGTGTGTTTGTTTGTGTCTGTATCTGAGAAGTGCTATAACGTGATTAGGAAGGTTTTAATTTGCAGGATATGTTTTTTCTTTTACTATAATTGGGGAAACCCCCTAGAATTGCACAGGGATATTGAGATGAGGTATCAGTCATAGTTCCTAAGAAAAAATGTAAGCTTCATTCTCTGATGAGCCATTCACTGAGTAACATGCCTCATTTGATGTAGAGTTTTCATTTAAATTACTACAGGTCAGAGATTATCAAAAGACCCTGTTATTATGGGTCATTACATTAAAATAGGCCTGGCTGCAGAACTTAAATTATTAAATTATATTAGATTTAATGTGCTTCAGTTTCTTACAACTCGGCCTTTTGTGTGCTTACAGCTGGTACCCTTGGAAGAAAATTACTATTTCACATAATAAGAACGCAAACCATTTGTGCTGATGTGATCTTTTTAAATTCCTTTTCAGGTTTCACTTTTCATCTTAAGTATGCAGATATCCTCAGTTAATGTTGGCAATTACGTCTGGAATTTCAATTTCTAGGCGATGCAGCCTTAAAGCACAATCTCATTTGGCCATGTAGCTTAGTGACAGCAGTTACAGGACTAACTGGTTGCCATTTTTAACAGAATCCCACACTGTCAGCAAGAATATCACATGGTCATCATTTGCAATCTCCTGCTAGTTTCCCCATGTACTTTATTTGTAGGAATCAAGCCAAGAAGTTGCAAATGGTGACTATGTGACTGTACGACTTTGTAATGTCCTAATTGTGAGCTGGGTACTAAGTGCCTGGGTCCTGAGCATGACCTTGTGGTTGGAATTTTGAGAACTGGTTGTAAGTACCACTGTTGCAAGTTAGAACAATAGCAGAATGAGTGGTAATTAAGCAAGGATAATTTACATATATTTTATTTATATTTTACACTAAATTTGAGAGTGTCTAATATTAATTGCTATCAGTTCCCTTTATTTTTTATTGTTCACATTTCTATAATGAACACTTTTTGTCTTTTGTACATCTTTTTCTAAAAGATATTTATTACCCACATGCAGGAATTTATGTATTTATTTATCTTATTTAAAAACAACCCATGGGTTCATGGCTAACTTCATGTCCTCCCTCATAAACCACAGGAAGAAACACGCAAAAATATCTTCAATCCTTCTCTTTCTGTATTTCTCCTAACAGGTACAGTATGTGCTTGTTTCTGTGTGACAATATGCAGAGTTTGATTCTAAATCAATAGCATCATTAATAATCCTTCTTTGCTATAAACAAAAATTTATGTTCATTTTAATCGGAGAGAAATGAAGATGTTCAGACCTCAAAGTAACATCTCATTGTGCATTTATTCAGCAACTCTTATCACAAGATTTCTGTAGTTCTGCATCTTTTAGTACAATAAAGAGATGAAACCCAATATGGACTAAAGATGCATAGTATTTTACACTCACAGAATTTGATTGCTGTTTCTTGATTTTGCTTCTTTCTTCAAATTCTTTTGCTGATTAGTTCTTGCAGAATATAATAAGTTCCTGAATTACAGTATTTTTTATTCAATTTTCCATTCAAATAAGTTATTAGCTAACATATTGCAAATTTTTACGTAGTATTTCTTAGCATAGCTATTTTGTTCACCACTAAAAAGATTATTGCACACAATTTTGTGAGATACCTTTCATGGGATAAAATGTTCAGATTTATGAGCTTGATACTCCAGTCACCAACATCACATAATTATCACTTGAACCAAATATTGTATAGTCCCTCCAATTACAGATAGTCCTCTAGTTTGTTTAGTGACCATTCAAAGAGACAATAGCACTGAAAAAAATGAATTATGACTATTTTTCACACTTATGACCATTGCAGCATCCCAGTGATCACATGATCAAAATTCAGACACTTGGCAACTGGCTCATATTTATGATAGTTGCAGTATCCTGGAGTCATGCAATTACCTTTTGTGAATTTCTGACAAGCAAATCAATGGGGAAACCAAATTCACCTATCAACTGTGTTACTAACTTTTAACAAATACAGTGATTCATTTACAACTGTAGCAAGAAAGGTCATAGAATGGGACAAAATTCATTTAACAACTGTTTCACTTAACAACAGTTGTAGTCATAACTCAAAGACTACCTGTATTTCTTTTTTAAATTAATACAAAATGCAAAAACAGTAAAATTATACAAAATTATAAAAGAAATTAAAACAAGCTGAGCAAACAAAAAACAAACATTTGAAATGCAAATTGACAGACACACATTATATGAACTCTCAGTCGATTGAGACAGAATATAAACATCTGAGAATATTAAACAGAGAATTAATACTTACAATTACTTTTGACTGAAATGGAACAATGTGTTTAAATAAAATGTTAATTTCTATGTCTCCAACAACAGTAAGGTAATTTCTGTGTCTCCAACAACAGTAAGATATATTTGTAAAAAAGAAGACATATTGATCTCCGGGACAGAAAATATATTTCGCACTGAGGCTTCCGGTTTGCCACATGGCCGCCATGGACAGCTGGGAGACTTTCTCTCCCCTGTTCAGTTTTGCATCGCTGGGGGGCTCTGAAAAGGGCCGAAAGTCGCCCCGAAGAGGCAACCAGCAAGGAGGGGCTATCGCGGGAGAGCAGCAACTCTCCCGTTAGAGCTGGCGATCCCTCCAAACCGGCGGACGAAAGGACCGGCCATAGAAATATGGCTCGTTCCTAGGCTGCAGACCGCTGAAGTCACACTCACCATCTGGCAACTTCAAAGCAGCGTGGAAAGGACTGGGTGAGACCTACTTCTCTTAAATCCTAATTGCTTTTTTGTATCTATTCAAGCTGCTAAAGTACTTTCCCCCCTGTGGAGAGGGAAGGGGGATTTTAGAAACAGCAGTGATTGAATACACGGAGTTTTTTTTGAAAACGTTGAAAAAATAATTGGATCCCAATTGGAACTTTATTTCCTAAAGCTTATGGATTAAAAGATTTTTGATTATCTACTTTTTACTTTCTATTTTCCTTCGAAAGTCTGGGTTTTTCGTCTTAAAATAGAAGAAAAAACCCCCAAAAGGATTATAATGACTTTGAGATTTAAAGGAATTCCTTAAACGGTGGGGTGACATCTTGTGGCTAAACCTGAAATTGCCATTTATTATTCTTAAAGAAAAGAGACTTGGCTGATAGTTCAGAAAACAAGATAAGATTCATGTAGTAACCTTGAACACCAGCTGTGAGAGTTTTAGCTCTGTTTCTTATTTACTGGGGGGGGGGGGACTGTAAACGTTTTCAATTCAACTCATCACTATGGAAGACCAGGAACAGACCTTTCCTATGGAAGAAATGCAAAAACATTTTTTTGCTATGTTGAAAATAACTTACCAAACTCTTCTTAAAGCTGGCGATGAAATAAGAGCTTTCGGGGGGAAAACAGAAAGCGTCTTAGATATGCAAACTCAAACTTTGAGTATAACTAAAAATCTATCTATACAGAATACAACAGAAAAAATTGGAACAATTAAATATTATGACAGAAGACCTAACTGCCCAACAAGTACAAACAATAGAAAATTCAGAAAAAAATCTTGACAACATGGATGGAGGAAAAAACCTGCTATATAAATCAGAAGGAATTTGAAGATCAAGAAGAGAAACAGATGGAAGAAAAGATAAACAGTTCAGGACAACTACGTCAAGAGGAGAAAATAAAGAGACGATCTAGTAGTCCTGCCAGACCCCTCAGCCTTCCAAAAATGGCGACTGGATGGTCATCTCAATATGACATAATATATACAATAATACAAGAAATCTTTGAGGACTCTGAAGCAAGGACATGGAAGATGATTTGGCAAAAAAAAAAAAAGCCAGAATAAGACTGAAGAAGAATGGAATGTGGGCATATTTAGGAAGTTTAAAATAGAATATCCTTAAGTAAACAAGACCCGTATTTTGAATATGAGATATTGTTGGCTAATTAAAACCTAGATGCATAAATATCAACAGTTAAATTAAAATATTGAGTTGTTTATAAAGGTTAGATAAAGGTGATTAAGACATATATATGTTAAGAGTGATGTAATGTAATTAACATGTTTTGATGTAGTGATAAGAATAAAAATTATAAGCTTAAATATGAAAGTGGACATAAGGATGCTGAAATGGGAGAAATTTTGGCTATTGAATCTATAATATTTGGAAATTATAATGAAAATATTAATATTATATTGTATTACTAATCTGTTGATATAGAAGTGAGATAGATAAGATATGTATCCGGAACACTAGATGTTGGGGAGAATTGTGACAAAGGGAATTGGGGTCATTTAAAAATTTGGAAATAATAAATATTAAACGTTTAATTTAAATATCAACGCAAAATTAAAGCTGGGAAAATTCATAAGGTTATTGATGATCCAAAAGATGGAATGTTAAAATAAATAAGACATATAAAATTATTGATAAATGTAAGAAAGCTATTAAGTAGCTGATGGATAGAATAAGAAGTATACTAATTTAAACAAGAGAAAGTATGTATTAAGAGAAAAGAGAGAGGAAATATTGGCTGTAATAGTTGGAGATTTGTATTAATAATATTTGTATGTAATGGAATTATTGTAACTCAGACACCATGTTGCTTTTCAAAGATATAATTGTAACATTGGAAAATTAATAAAAAGTTTAGAAAAAAAAGAAAATATATTTCGCACTGAGCTTTCATTAGCCACTGCTAACATTATCAAAGAGTAAGCCAACATTAGAGAGACATTGTTTTTATAGCCCTTTAACTATCAATAATTTAGCCATCGAACGTGTGATAGGTCCATTGGTTCGCCGCCCGCATATGATTGGATGCGTCACATCCAGCTCAACTGTGTTGGTTGACGTATGCCTAGCTCTCATCGCCCTGTTTCCTGCCACCTGCTTCCTAAGCTCCATGCACTTATCCCGTGATGTCAAACTGTCGGGCATTATCCCGCAGTCACTCTCCCCACTACGGTCCGGTGTGCCACTGCCACCTCATGCAATTGATCTAATTGGTGGCCTCTCGGTTGCACTCGCAACATCAATCGTGCTGGTTTGCTTCACTCTCGTAGCCGGTCCGATCTGTCCTTCTATGTCACTGATTGTCATGACCCCCGGTTGTTCAGGTGTGTCAGTCAATCCATGGCAAAGATCCTTTGCCATCTCTCTGTGGTTCATCAGGCTATCCTGAGTGTCCACAAGAGAGGGGGGGGGAAAGAGGGAGTAGTTGTCGATTCCCACGTTCCGGCCTCTTATGCGATTTTCCATGGTGTCGTAATGCCTGATAACTGGGCAGCAGATTGGTGTGCCAATTAATCGAGTTCTGATCAGATAACCAGGCTTCCTTCAATAGCCGACCACTTTTTGTGGAATCCTGGGCAATAACTTCGGTCTCTGTAAAATTAAATGTGTGATTGTTTTCGACCATATGCATCCAAACCTGAGACCGGTGTTCATTCCGCCGGACTGCCATCTCGTGTTCATGTATCCTTGTTCACAGGCGCTTCGTGGTTTCACCGACATAATTACCTGTGCAGTCATTACAATTGATCCGGTAGACCACCGACGTTTCTCCTTTGGGCAAGGGTTCCTTGGGGTGCATCACCTTTGTTCGTAAGGTCTGATTGGGGTTGTGCGCCACCTTAATACCATGGGCAGACAGTATATGTGCAGCTGCCTCAGATACCCCACTGATATATGGGAGTGCCATCCAAGTTGAGGTTTCAATTGCGTCCTCCACGGGTCGCGATTTGCGGCGCTGGTTGCATTGTCGGACGAAGTCCATCGAATATCCATTCCGTATGCATACATGGTAAAGGTATGTCCGTTCCTTAGACTTCGCCACCAACGTGCTACAGTAGGTATCAATTCTGTTAAATAACGCACGGATGCAGCTGATCTTGTGAGCTGTGGGGTGATTGCTGTCATTGTGTAAGATGCGATCAGTATTCGTGGCTTTACGGTAGACACTTGTAGAGAGATTCCCGTCAGGTTCACGGCTGATCAGTATGTCCAGGAACGCGAAAGTATTGTCGGTCTCCTCCTCTATTGTAAACTGGATGTCTGGGTAGATCAAATTAAGTGTCCCCATGAACCCAGTTTTATCTTGGCGTTTAATGATGACAAAGGTATCATCCACATATCTCGCCCAAAACTCATCGCTTCACGTTCCAATTTTTGTAGGACCGCTTCCGCGATCACCCCCGAGATTGGAGATCCCATGGGTGTGCCCTTTATCTGCTCATATCTGTCTCCATCAAATGTAAAGTAAGTTTTAAGGCAAAACTTCAATAATTGGAGAAGATCTTCTGCGTTGGGAGATTTGGGATTCTATGGTTCCTCACTTTGTAACAATTCCCGTATAACTGACACCGCCAACTCCTGGGGCTTAGGAAGCAGGCGTCGGGAAACAGGGCGATGAGAGCTAGGCATACATCAACCAACACAGCTGAGCCGGATGTGACGCATCCAATCATATGCGGGCGGCGAACCGACAGACCTATCACACTTTCGATGGCTAAATTATTAATAGTTAAAGGGCTATAAAAACAATCTCTCTCTAATGTTGGCTTACTCTTTGATAATGTTAGCAGCGGCTAACGAAAGCTCAGTGCGAAATATATTTTCTGCCCCAGAGATCAATATGTCTTCTTTTTTACAAATAAATAAACCTGGGAGCCGGATTTTTAAAACAGTTCTTGATATATATATATAAAACCACTGGTGTCGCAGTGGTTAAAATGCAGTACTACAGGCTACTTCTGCTGACTGCCAGCTGCTGGCAGTTTGGCAGTTCAAGTCTCACTGGCTCAAGATTGATTCAGCCTTCCATCCTTCCAAGGTCAGTAAAATGAGGACCCAGATTGTTGGGGGCAATACGCTGACACTGTAAACCGCTTAGAGAGGGCTGTAGAGCACTGTGAAGCAGTATATAAGTCTAAGTGCTATTACTATTGCTGTTGTCTTATATAGCCATTTCACTGAAAAGAAAGTGCATTTGTGCATGCATATTGAAACAACTGGGATCAACCTTTGGTATGATCATCATAAAAATATGACTGCTTTAATTATTTCAAAACAAAAATTAATAAAATAACCTTAACTATCCACTGTATTAGATTATGGGTATCCTAGACCCAAAGGAACAAACCTGTACCTCAGTTTAATCATAGCAACAAGCTTGCTTGGGGCTGCTGCTGCTTAGACTGAGAGGGAATTCCTGTCACTTGGGGCTCTATTTAGTTTTTAGTTTTAAAATGTAACATTACCTATGTTTTATTTTTATTTTATTTTATTAAATATTACTCAGTTGCATTTTAATCTGGTTTTGGCTGCACTCAGGAGTATTGTGGATCTTCATGCTGACCGTATGATGTGGGACTTCTTTCTGTTTAAAAAGATATAAAAAGAGGGGGAAAGCAAAATTAGGATGAATCCGATAGTTAATTTTAAAGTTCTCATGGATGTAATTTTAAGCAGGGAAGGACAAAGAAAGGTCTTAGCAGTGCTTCTTGTCTGCCTAGAATATGAAGTTGGCCTTCTTTTTCATACAGTAATTTTCTGTAGGAAGATTAAATAAACTAGGAAGATTAAATAAATGAGTTATTTCGTATTATTCATTGATGAGGACAGAATTCATAGTCCTTCTTTTTGTGACAGGTTTTATTAGTATTTAGAAATTCCCAAAGCATGAATAAAGAGAATTTATACAAACAACTGTCACTTAGGAGTGGGAACCAAAAGGACAGATTATTGTTGCAGATGGGTCATTGAATTTGAGCTCAAAGGAAAGAGGTGTTTAGGAATCTGTCTTAATAATCTAAGACTGTTAGTTGTTTTTAATGGGGACTGTCTTAAGTTACAATAAAAATACAACTTTAATTACATCATGAGAAGTTTCTGGGAAACTACACAAATTTGCATCTATCTTAGGGTGGTCTAATAGATTTTAATAAGCCTTGAAAGCTAGCTTTCAAGTTCACAGAGAAGCAGCAGCATACAGAGACTCAAATCATCAATATCTAGACAACACCTTCTCTATGGCCTATAATCAGCTTAGCAGAGACTAAAATCCAGCAATATCCTTAGGTTGACGGAAGATTTTGAAGAATTTGAAAGCAGAGTAGATCTATGGAAAACTACAAAGAACCAACATGAATGAAATTAATGGAGGAGCTGGCACCTGGGTCTGACAAAAACTAGGAAGTATGGAAATCATTGAATAGACTGCACACAACAAGATCCAGAGACACTCTGAACAAATGGGACTATCCAGTTGCTTCTGCTCTTTGTGATTGTGGTGACATGCAGATAACAACCTATGTATACCTGCGCTTTGTGCCCCAACCAGTGTACAGTTGAGGACCTCATGGCAGCGTGACAGAGCACAATTGACGTTGCTAGTTTCTGGTCTAGGCAGAAACTGATCTGTACATATCTTAGTCTTCTATTTTATATTTTAAATGTTATGTCATATAGTATGCTTATTTTAATTGTGATGCTTCTGACATGAATAAACAAACAAGCTAGCTATAACACTTTAAGTGATTTGTTTATCTGAAACAATTTTTATCCATATTAAGTATTATTCTGATATACTTATTTATTGAGTCTATGCAAAATCTTTTAATTTGGTAGTAACGTAGCTCTGCAAAGTGACTTATAGTTTTAAATAAGTAAATAAATAAATTACTATCATATATTATTCTCACAATGAATATTGAGGTAGTCTCAAGAAATTATGAGGCGTAAACTTATTTTGAAGCCAAATAGAAACTACTACAAAGAAATAGTCTTTATTCTGCTCTTATATCATTCCTCATTTTAGTTCCATTCCATCAAACTCTCCTAATTGTCCTGCTAAAAGAGCTGAATACAACTAAATGGCTGCCATTCTCTCCAGTGGGGAAAAAGGTTGCTCCTCTAGGCACTGCTTCTTCTGAAAATCATTCATTCAGTTCCTAAACAGGGAATATCTATTTGGAATACACTGCATTTTATTGCAGAACATCAAGATGCAGACTCTACAATTTTGCAAATTATACATTCCTTAGATCTTCTCAAAATGACAGCTATTTTGCAATTATATTTCAAATACTAATACTTGATGATAATCAAATAAGATAAACCAATGCAGTTGTGTTGTCTTTTCTATAGGAAATGTGGTGCCTTAAAGCTTTTCACTCTGCCTGCAGTCTTTTATGTGATGATTTTGCTACAGACACCCTCAGGGATGGTACTGGTTTATTGTCATGCAATGGGTTAAAGAAGAATGAAAGTGGAACACAGGCGTTCTGCTGAGAAAACGTAAAGGCGCTGCCTGCAGCTGTATGGCTCTACGTAGGCACCTGTGGGTTTCAGTGTGTTTAATGCACAGACTGCAGTATAAGGCTATCACTGACATTTGCTGACTCTAGAATACTCCTCTGTCTGCTGCCCTGCCAGCTTCTGCGCCATCCATGAAACAGGCAAAATGGTGCAGCATGTTTGAAGCTTCCTTAGGAAACAATAACCATCAGTATGCAGCAGAGGTAGGTGAATGGTTTTATTTAGCTGCAACAAAAAGAGGGAGTGTAAGATTTTCTTGTTTATAATGTTAACCGAAAATAGTTCTAGCAATACTGTTTCTTTCTAATCTTGAATATTGTGATAGGTATATTGACAGTATCTTGATTATGTACAATAGATTGGCACGCTACTTGTAAAACATGTAAGAGTATGTATTGGATAATATACATTTATCTAGCATGTTTTAAAGAAAGACTATAAGCATGATAAATTGTTATGCTTCTAATCACAATTTTTCTGAGATGTATGAAAGGTAAGAAGAAGTGAAAGAAATAGAGTTTATTTTATAATATTGTGAATAGTGAAGGATTTTCTGTTGAATTGGCCAAGGACACAGCAATCCCAAAGAATGAATACTGTAGCTATTTTTAACAGCTGCAATATCAGGTTTGCATTCCAAATGCTCAACATTTGTTTGACACTTGTTTAGTGTTTATGAATTATGTTTGATGAAAGAAATATAACAGATCCAGCTTTATGTTTTTGCTCAAAACACATATTTCCAAAAACTCTAAAGCATACAATTTACAGCAGCTTGTAAAGTTATAATTAAAGTCAATAGAAAAATAATTTTAACATTGGATTTAAATTTGGTATTTTTTCTGAGCTTCTGATTTCAGCATACCTCACAAGCATTAATAGATGCTAGTAAGTGTAATGTGTAAGAAAAAGATAGCTAAACTGTCTGAAAGGCTAATGAAATGTATTTTGATGGTAGCAGGTTGTGGAATCTTCAGGTTATGATCCAGGTTTGCACATACATAATTGAATAAGAATGATTTAAGCAGTGCTGTGTCATTAGGCATGGGGATGGGAGGAAAAGGAATGCAGACACTTGTATTTTGCTTATAGTAGTGTATTGCACCTTAACTTGTATATATAAGATCAATTATGTTTTTGTGCAATGAACTATTGGTGGAATAAAAAATTAGTCATGACAAAGATAGAAATGTAATTTTTGAAAGAACATTTTCATTAATGGCTAGGTTATGGATTTTTATGTTAAAATTATTAATACTTTTGATTTCCACATATTATTCTATCACTAGGTTCCATCCTATATCTAGAAATTTGGTCCTGCATGTTACTATATGGGCAGTATATTTAAATGTATTAATACAGAATATTAGTCTTATTAACTCCTCCATTTATTTTGAACAGTGGGAGATACTTCCAGTCTCTTAAATTTAAGTCACAGGCTATTTTTGACAGTATTAACAACGTCATATTGCTGTTCTAGTTTTAAATGAATATTATTACTTGAAGCAATATATAATTCCTCTGAATTGCTTATATTTGTTCTGATTATTAAGACTGTACCATGTGATAACTTCTGATATCTTAGTGTCTCCAAAATGTTATATAATTCTTATGGTATGTTGCAGATGAAATTGAAGTAGTGTAATATGATCGAATCTATAATAAGATCCAATTAAGGGTAAAATACTTCCCTTTCAAACCTCAATAATTTGTAAGAAAGATATTTTTAGGCTCTAAAATATCAATGAATTGCTGGTGTTTTTTTTTTGTTAGACTGGAAATACATTTAAGCTGAATTCAGATATGCTTTTTTCATTATGTACTGTTGGTATTTTATATATTTCTTTGTTGCCAAGCTATTATATAAACAAGCATGTGAATGTATGTAGTGTCTTTAAAATACAGGATGTAAATGTATGTTTGAGACAGATTAACTGAGAAGAAACAGGAAATGTCAACAGTGACACCTTTTTAATTGTCATTCTCACAGCAAGCTATTGCAGTCTGAACAGGTGGAGAAAAATGTGTGTTGGCCTTGACATATTTATTATAAGGCAGCTGAAGTATAAAATATACTACTTTACTTAATACATGAACATATTTATTTAGAATATTTTAAAGTATATATTAAATAGCTTTATGCAGCAGTAGATTTTTTTTTGAAGTCATAGAATAAAAATCCATTATGTTACAGAGTCTGTTGTTATATGCACGGATGGATGTGCAAATAAGTGCATATTTATAGCTGTTTTTGAAGCAGTCTAAATTGTTTGATGTAAATTGTTTGATGCAATATGTTGTTTTAATGCTTATTTTAAAAATAACATTCTAATAAAAAGATAGAAAGAAATCTGGTCAATAGTTTTCATGGTGAAAACAAAATGGCTGGTTATTATTGCTGCAAACTGCAGATGAAAAACTGGCTGCAATTAAGTATCTTTTCGGTGAAGGGAAAGCAACAAGATAAACATCTGGACAATACATTTTTGCCAAATAATTTGCAGGGAATAAGGATAAAAGAGTAGTTTCTTTAAAGTGTAATATTGCATAATTTAAATACTAGAGTTGCATTTTAAAGTTTGTCAAACATTACTTGGACTACTATTTTTTCTTTTATGCTCTATGCTTTTATTGACTTTTTCAGAACAGATCCTTTCATTTAATTAAAATAAATGTTAAGGATTGATGCAAATAATCTCCAAAATACTGTCTACTAATACACAGTATCCTGTAGGGAAAAGGGGAGAGCTTATCATACTGGCATTTACACTTAGGGGATTAATTTTCTTTAGAAAATTTGTTCTGAAAATAGTCCCCTGATTTCAAGTATAGAAGGAACTTCAAGACATTATTGTTGGAGGGGATATTTCTAGACCCTAGTTTCTAGTTGACTTTTAAACTGATAGTTGTTCTTCTGCTCTGACTAAGCAAATATACACTGTGAGTAAAGATGATGAGTAAAGATGAAGCCACACCCAGCAGCTTCATAACATTTTTGTAATCTTATGTTGCAATCGGTGAACAATTTAATACTGTTTATTTCCAGGCATAGTCATATGTTTCATTTTTTGCTTCCTAGATTGGTATTCAAGATTAGTTTGCCTTAAGCCAGGCATGTCAAACTGCCGGCCCACGGCCGGATGCATCATACTAAAACCGCGCCCACCCCATTGCCAGCAATGGGGGAAAAGTCACGATACGTCGTGCAATGTCACATGATGTCGCGAGTTTGACATGTCTGTCTTAAACTATTGAATAAAGAGAGATTTTCCTCAACTGTTGGTTTCAAGTAGTAATAAAAAATGTACAGTTCTAATTTAATTTAAATAGGAGCAGGATATCTTCACTGTTATATACCTCTCTATGAGAAGTAACATAGTTAATTTGTAAAAAATATATTTGTATATAGATTGTGACAGTTAAAAACATTGAGAGCAGGAGATATGGGATATTGTATTGTGATACTTTTAGCCACTAGCCATTTAGGTTGTGAAGATATGGGGTGATATGTGTTTTTCCCCCATTCAAGCACAGATACCAAACTTTGTTTCTCACCATCTCCCAACTTTGCTAAAATGTACGGCATAAGAAGAAATACTTGAAACAGGGAACAGATGGGAAAGATCAAATACATTTTATTAAAGCATATTAAAGCATATTATTTGTATGTAGAAGATACTTTGAAATATAACTCTGTTTCACTTAAGAAAACCAGATAGGTTAATTTGACCGCATTCTGTCTTTAGACCTCATTTGTGTCTTTCATGTTATACTTCACAATCTCTCTGTACCTTTTGGAAGAAAGGGACTGGTAGTAACTGCTAGAAAATAAGCTGTGATTTACTCCAAATAAAGAATTTACTTTACTAGTAGACAGCTATTACCAGTTAAAAAGTTTCAGATAGCAGAGTTACAAAAGTTCTTCAACAACCTATTCCTAGTAGGATAGATTATAGCCGCTAGAGATTATTGCTTTAAAATTATCTAGCAGCCTAAAAAATCTTCTGGGTGATAATAAGTTATTTGTAGTTACTCTCTTAAGAGAGAAAGGGGAGCAGTAAAATCCCTATTTCCTTTTCATGTTTGTAATGAATATTATAACATGGTATATATTTGCTTCATTGTTGTTTTTATGAACTTTTTGATGGCTATATATACTTTTTATTGAACTCCATCACACAGTTTGTGAAATTATTTTTTCTTAAATTTGTCTTTATGAATCAAGTTTTTATTAAATTGAACTTCTAATAAACCCTTGATTCCACAAACTAAATTATTCTTTTAAATTCCCTTCAAAAATAAAAATCATATAAGGCTACAAACCTATGTATTCTTACCAAGAAATAAATCCCATTGAATGTGGTTAAACATTGATGTGTAGCTTCTCTTTCTCTCTCTTTAGTAGAGTATATTGTGAGTTAAAATACGAACAGAAATTAAGAAAGTTAAAAAGAAAGAGAAGTCCAAGAGAGAATAAAAAAGAAAAAAGTGACTTCCAACTTTTTTCAGTGCCAGTAGAATATAAAAAAGTTATAGCTTCAACTTTTTGCTTTACATTTCTAAATATTTAAAGCAAATTTCTATAACAATAAATTCATTCTAATTATAAAACCTAAAATCAGTGTTTCATTTCTTTCAGTTTTAAGTATAAAATCCAGAAGTGGTTTCCAAATTAAAATACTTTTTGCCAACTCTACTATTCATTTTTCCATTGTCAGAATAGAATAGAATAAGAATAGAATAAAAACCTTGTTA
The DNA here is from genome assembly GCA_023970755.1 of Azemiops feae. Taxonomy (NCBI): domain Eukaryota; kingdom Metazoa; phylum Chordata; class Lepidosauria; order Squamata; family Viperidae; genus Azemiops; species Azemiops feae. The sequence continues at coordinate 128,312 of JALGBA010001102.1, forward strand.
CTTTAAATGTACACTGATCAGCATACATTAAAAATGAAATTTCTTTGCATTCAGCTCGCAAAAAATACCATTGTGCATATACCCACATACACACACATATATGACACTGAGAAACATCACAGTTTGTTCAAATGTATACATATACACGGTGAAAAAAAAGAATCCTGCGAATTTACAAGGTGGATGGCATAACGAACAAAGCTGTTAAAGAATCTAGTAGTTCTGCTATAAATACTTTGAAATCTCTTCCCAGAGAGGAGCAACAGAAACAGACTGTGAAGTGGGTGTGTGGGGTCTCTTTGAGTTCTAAGCACATAGCACTTATAAACAGTATCCTGAATAATGGGAAGTGAGTTTCCTATAATCTTCTCAGCTGTCCTTACTACTCACTGTATGGACCTGCTACCTTCAAACCAAACAGTGATGCAGTTTGTTAAAATGTTCTCTATTGTAAACCTCTGTAAAAAAGTGGCCAGAACAGAAAGAGAAAGATGTGCTCTCCAGGAAGATGTGCTCTCCAATTAGTGTATTATTTCATCTTTGTGCATATAGGTTTGTTGTTGCTATTAAAAGACCTCCAGAGCCCAGACAGGGCCACAGGGGGGTGGGGGCGGCAGAAGCATCTCCCGGCCTCAGATCCGGGTAGAGAGGAGACAGATCTTTTCCAGGTGAGTCCAGCATGGCAGGAAAGGAGGGGGAAGCATGCAGTATCTTGGTGGGTCAGGGAGGCCTTGGGGGCCTGTTCCATCACTAGGCCCTCCATGGCCTTCCCCACCCTGAGATACCTCATGTTCACTTAATGAGCCATGTGTGTTTTAATGAGCAAGGGAGTGATCTCGTTCGAGGTACAAGATTCATTCTATGAGTTTTCAAGTTACGAGTGGAATGGGCAGACTCCATTACACTTGTAATTCAAGGACTACCTGTATTGATAGTGACTTTGTAGTAGATATTTTATAGTGTAACTCCTATACCGCATCTATAATTGCCTCAAAACTTCCAAAAGAGTACTATATACTCTCAAAATCTCACAAAAATCTTAATAAAATTGGTAGGATTTGATCATCCTCATTCAGTTGACAAGTTGAAAAAGCAAGAAAGTGAAATAAATGAATAATTCTTACAGTGGAAAGAACAAGGAAATGAAGAGATCTGATCTGATTGCTCTATTTAATTTCTTTTATTCATTACTAATCTGGAGTTATGCATGAATAATATGTAATATACCATATATCTATAACACAGCTAAAAAAGGTTATTCCAGATGTTTAAAACAAATAGGTTTATAAAGAACTCTATAGAAGATCTTATCAAAATGGACAAATATTCAGTAAGTTGGCAAATGAAATTATTATAATTATTGTATTATTTAAATTGATATGTAACACCTAATGACTCTGGGCATTTACAAATAAAAATATTAAAAATGACAAAAATACAGACAAGAATAAGTTAAGATGCAAAGGGTGACAAAAAATTGGATTGGAATGAAAAAAAAAGTCACAAAATCCAAAAGGCGGGCTTAATCACCCTCACCAAAGGCCTGGGTGAACAGTATAAATATTCTGGAAGAATATTTAAATAAATGTCAGCGTGTTGCAATTTGGGGACTGGAGGAATTAACCAGAATGTTATTGCAACATATGTCTTTTTTACTTATATTCATTCCTGTACTATATTTGCTTTTAGTCCACTGCAATAATTGTTCTCAGCAGGTTACAATCAGTAATTTGTAATAAAATGTTAATGATATAATAAATCAGAGTAAATAATCCAAAGTTAAAATCACAAAATACATTTTAAAAGTTGGGTACATTAAAGGCAATTTAATTCCATGCTAGGAATTATTAGAAAGTGTCATGTCAGTCTAATTACTTTATACAAATCTGGCTCTTCAACTAACAATCAACTATGTATTTGTTCAGCTGCACAACTATTGTGTAGTTGAACCAATACATCTTCCAGAACACATTTTGTTTATTTTTTAAAATTATTTGCTGCCTATTCTAAGTAGCTTACAACAATAAACATGAACAAATGAAAAGAAGTGTAAACAAAACAGAAGAAAAATAATAGAACAATAAAATAAACAATGAAAAAGAAAACAATAAGAAAATATCAATATGTAATAAAAAGATGGATGGCTGGAGAGCAAAGAGCGAGGGGGAAGTAGAATCAGCCAGCAGCCATCTCCAGTGTGGAACTCCTCCTTTTGTTCCCAGGCCAATTGGCAGAGCCGGGTCTTCAGGTTCCTACAGAAGGATAGGAAGCTAGTGGTAGAATTTGCCCTAGAAGATGGGATGTTCCAAAGGGTGAGCATTTCAGCAGAGAAAGCTCTTCTTCTGGATCCCAATAGTCGGAATTCTTTGACTGATGGGATCTGCAATAGCCCCTCTCTGCCGGCATGAATAGGAGAGGCTCATCCTAATGGGATAAGGCAGTTAATCAGGTAGCCTGGACCTATGCCATTAAGTGGTTTAATAGTTATAACCAATACCTTGAACTGCACCCGAAAACAGACCGATAGCCAGTGCAGTTCACAGAGCGGGGATGTAATATGGACCATCCTAGGGGTCTCGCTGCTGCATTTTGCATCATCTGAAGCTTCTGAATGGATTTCAAAGATAGCCCCATATAGAGCATATTGCAGTATTCCAGACAAGAGAATAGTCCAGTTAATGAAGTGTGAATTTGCTTGGTGTCATATATTTAGGCACTAGCACCCAATGTTCCTTTTTTAAAAACTACCAGGTGAATATTATGTCTTTAAAGTAATTTATGTGGTTGTTCCTTGGAAAATCGGATGGAGAGAGGGGAATGAATACCTTTGCCTAAAGATGCTTAGGACACTTTCCAGCAGCACCTTTGAAATTACTATATTTCCTTTGCCAAAAGAACGATAGTGATTACAATTAATTTTGTCTTTACTTGGAAACTGCTTTTGGACTTTATGCTTGAGATGAAAAAATTATTTTGATTTTGGATTTTGTTGATTAGATAGGTTTGTTGTTATAGAAATGGCTAGTCTATATTATTATATAAATGTAAAAAGTTGAGGTTGTATGTTATTAGCTTATTCTACTGCATGAAAAAGAGTCAGAAGTCAATGCTTTATTTTTTTCTTTTCTCCTTTCCCCTACACTTTTTCCTCTTCCACTTCTATCCAATTTCCCCATTATTTTAATTTTTCTTTGTATTTCTGGATTTTATATTTTGGTAAATTAATAAAAATTTGGACCATGGAAGAATGATGGTGATGATATTTGTTAGAAGAGAAGCAAACATCTAAAATGTTTGGCTTTGTCTGAAATAAGAGGATAGAAAAGCATATCATTTTTTTTTCTAATAAAAAGTATACCAATTTTTACAGTGCAGATGCTTCCCAGGATTAAAGTACCTCCCGTACTCTTTGGATCACAGTATACCTATTCATATATATTTCTAATTCTGCTGATCTAATTTCTTATTAGAAAAGAATTCCTTACAGAAATACAATAATTTTTATTTATAGATAATGTTTTAATTTACATTTTTTGTAAGATGCATAAAAATAGTTTGAACTTTAAACTTACTTATTTATAAGGTTTTTAAAATGAGTAATTAAAGTTCTTTTAGTCACTATAGAAAAATTATTCACAAACAAAAAGTGAATGTAACTGAAAATGGATGGATTTGTATCTGTGTAGTTTATGAACCACTGGGGGCTGATAAGTTTTTAAACTGATGGGATAGTGGGAAACAATGCAGTTTCCACAACTAAAGGAACATAGGATAAAGTATCTCACTTAACTTGGCTGACCTTGAAAACATTATGTAAGCTTGGATAGAACTGAATGGGAGAACATTAGAAAATCCCATGGCTGTTGACTAAATTGGAGGAAACATGCCTGGAAGAAAGCAATAGCAATCACATTCAACTTGGTGACAAAATATGTCATCAGGAGTCAAGCTCAACCTATGGGAGGCTTCACATTATCTTCATCACCATTGCTGTAATGTGAATAGTTTTTAAACTATTTTGGCCATTTCTTAAAAAAGAAAAGAGATACTCATTTGGCTAGACTAAATCCCTGCACCCTCAGCAACTTTTAGCAGTTACGTACAAACTCTTATTTGCAATATACAAATACTATTCACATGGTGGCACCAAACTGGGATGCTGCTGCTAAAAGTTAGATAAGCATGGACTCTGGCCACGAAGTATTGTAAATCTAGTGACTTTGTTAGCAAAATATTGTTTAAAATGGGTACAGGTGCCAGGAAAAAGATCTAATGGACTACCTTCGAGTCCTTTGGCACTGACTGATTTGACTGACAAATTATATATTCTTTGATAAGCATTTCACAGATTTAGAGGGCATCAGAATAAATCTATGCTGATAGAGATATGATTTGGGGGGGATGTTCACTTGATCAGGATGAAAAAGCCAGTCATAAGCAGCTTGCCTTCATGTAATAGATGAATGAATTACAGCAAACAAATACAGTCCTTGAATTATGAATTTAATGGAGCCTGCCCATTCCATTTGGAACTCGAGAATTCATGGGAGTGAATCTTGTACCTTGAACGAGATCACTCCCTGCTTGTTAAAATGCTCGTGGCTCGTTAAGTGAACATGAGGTATCTCAGGGTGGGGAAGGCCATGGAGGGCCTAGTGATGGAACAGGCCCCCAAGGCCTCCCCGACCCACTAAGATACCTCATGCTTCCCCCTCCCTTCCTGCTGCGCCGGACTCACTTACCTTGAAAAGATCTGTCTCTTCTCTGCTGCGGTTTCTGCCTTTGAGAGAGAGGAGAGTTGGAAGCTCCTGGGTACCCGTAATATCAGGCACCAATCCTCTTTTGCAGAGAATGGGAGCCTGAACTCTCGCAGTGTTTGTGGTGACTTATCTCCTGCTCCCGTCTCTAACTCCTTTCTGCCACTGCTGGAAGAATTTTCATCAGGACAGAGACCTTGGGGAGACTGGAAGCTCCGTCTGCATGCAAATGTGCACTTAGAAACGGAGCGAAATGCTCGGTTTCTCAAGCGCCCCACTGGCAGCCACGTGGAGCTTCCAGAATCTGTCAGGTCTCCGCGTAAGAAGAGTTTGACCACCTATGGGGCATTTGGAAACGAAGCATTTGCTTTGTTTTCAAACACCCCATACTCGCTGAAACACTTTTTTATCTGAATGGAGATCTGACAGAGACTGAAAGCAGCAGCACAATTGCTCTCAATAAGGCTGGTGCACGCGAGAGAGCAGCACGCCCTGGTCTTCTTGAGAGCAATCCTGCTGCTGTGTCTCCACTTTCTTCCACTCAAACGGAGCTGAGAAACTCAAGCCACTGCCGCCGCTTGAGTGGGGAGGTCGACAAGGAGAAGAACAGTTAGGATTTGTGCCAGCCAATTGCTCAGGCAAGGAGTAGGTTGGGTGGGGTGGCTGGCTGGCTGAGGAGGGGGGGATTATGGCAGCTCAGGTGGCCACCGCCACCAGTGGCTTGGGTTTTGAAGCGCCCCATAGGCGCTGAAACACTTTTTAACTAAATGGAGACCTGACAGAGACTGCAAGCTGCATATGCCTGGAATGGGGCGCTTGAGAAATGGAGCGAATCCCTGCGTTTTGAAGTGCTCCATAAGTGCTGGAACACTTTATCCGAATGGAGACTTGACAGGGACTGGAAGCTCCACATGGCTGCCAATGCGTGCTTAGAAACGGAACAGAAGGCTCCGTTTCTCAAGTGCCCCATTCCAGGCATACGGAGCTTGCAGTCTCTGTCAGGTCTCCATTTGGTTAAAAAGTGTTTCAACACCTATGGGACGCTTCGAAACCCAAATCACTGGCGGCAGCAGCCACCTGAGTGGCCATGATCACCTCTCCCCAGCCAGCCAGCCACCCTGCCTGACCTACTCCTTGTTTGATTGGTTGGCTGGCACAAATCCTGATCCTCTTCTCCTTGTCGACTTTCCCACTCAAGCGGCGGCAGCGGCTTATGTTTCTCAGCTCCGTCCGAGTGGAAGAAAGCAGAGATGCAGCAGCAGGATTGTTCTCCAGAAGACCCGGGTGCACTGCTCGCTCGTGTGCGCCGGCCTTATTGATTGGTAGGTGTGCGTGTATATGTGTGTGTGTGTGTGTGTGTGTGTGAGAGAGAGAGATAGTAAGTGTTTATAATGAAGGAGTAGGTATATGTCCTAAAGAGGGAGATATCTCAGATGATTGATGCCATATGACCACTACAGCTGTAGTGTTTGGGAGGGGGAGAGGAGGAGGGAGGGAGAAGAAGAAAGTGAGAACTGTAACTTAAGTCATATTTGAAGAGGATGGTAGCTTCATTTATTTACAATGAATAATGGTGATTCTATTCAGTTTATTGTGGCTGCTAACTAGTGCTAATGACAAAATCCAGTACTTCTGAATAGCACTCATTCTCTGGAGAATTTCGAATCTGAAATTTGGATGGGGTTCAGATGAAAAATTTTGTACTGGAAGATGAACAGGAGATTGTTTTCTTGATGATTTTCCTAACCTTTCACTAGCTTTCATTATTATAATTTAAGGAGTAGCTAACCTGATTCCATGTAGATGTTTGTACTGTAATTCCCATTATACTTGCTAATGGCCATGTTATTGAGTCTGGGAAGAACTGAAGCTTCAAATCTTAAAGTTTCTGTAAGTGATAGATGCCATAATTATTTATAACCATGCAAAATTATGTTTGAGAGATTTGCTTTACAGTTTTTCTTTCGTGTAAGAAAATTGAAGAAGTTAGTGCTAGGGATCTGTTGTTCTCCTCTGTGTGCTACTAACCAGGTGCAAAATCACGCTAATTTAGATGAAATGCTAAAAGAGATCATCTTGAGGTTTGGGCTGAAATATGTCCAATATGTGTAAACATTGTAAACATTCCAGAAAATTTTGTTTTGAGAGAAGTTTTAGCCTAGATTAATAAAATAAAGATAAGGCTGTGCAGTTTGTTTTGATTGGGTTGTACTCCTGAAAATGAAGCATAAAGTTTAGAATTCTTGGAAATCTAGATGGTATCTGTAATATTTTCAAAGTGTGGTCCTATTGAAAATGGCAAACCAGGGTTCAGTTAGGACTTTAAATTGGATATTTCAATACTCTCTTAGTAGAGTTTCTTTATAGAGAGTTGGGGAACTACAGTTTGTATAAAATGCAACAGTATGACATTGGAAATACAGTAATAAGATTGCATTTCATGCATGTGCATCAATTGGCTATCATTTTTGTGGAGGTATTCAAAACTCAAAGTACCAGAGATAGCTTTAAAACCCTGTGGTGCAGCTGGAACAATCTTGAACTGAACATACTCAAATCTGTAAAAATAATAATAAATCTTAAGAGAAACCCCCCTATTCTACCACTTTTTTCAACATTAGTCAGCACAGTATCAACAGTAGACATCTTCAGGTTTCTGGGTTCTATAATGTCCCAGGACTTGAAATGGACATCTAACATCAAAAATGTCATCAAAAAAGCACAACAAAGGGCTTCTGGTTTTGGCTTCACGGCGAGGCAGACGCAGGAAGACGGGGCTCCGTCTTCCGCATTTGATTTTGCCTCGCTGGGGGACCCTGGAAGGGGTTAAAACTTGCCACGCAGAGGCGGCAAGCAAGGAGGGGACCCTCGTTGACTGCAGGTGGGCGGCAGCCCTCCCGTTTGATCAGAGGAAGCACTCCAAACCGGCAGGGGAAAGACTGGCTACATTCGCATAGCCAGTCAGAAGCTGCTGTCAATGGAAGACACCACGCACTATCAAGCAATCTTACAGCAACGTGGATGACACTGGGTGAGATCGAAGCCTCTCTTTATGACTTTAAGACTTCTTCCTGAAATTCTGCCCAAAGCATTCCCCCTGAAGAGGAGGAAAGGGAATTTCTACCCCATTCCCTCAGGAAAGCAGCGAATTAATTACCTGGAAAAAAAGGAGAAACCTACAAGACTAATTTGGAATTTATATATATATATATATATAATTTGGAATTTATATATATATATATATATAATTTGGAATTTATATATATATATATATATAATTTGGAATTTATATATATATATATATATAATTGGAATTATATATTATATATATATATTTGGAATTATATATATATATATATATATATATATATATATATATATATATATATATATATATATATATATATATATATATATATATATATATATATATATATATATATATATATATATATATATATATATATATATGAATGACTTGGAAATCTGTGGACTAAAAGTGTTTTTAAGACCTTTTTTTTTTAAAGAAAGACTTGAGAAGTTTACGGTATAAGTTTTGAATTTAAAAACTGAAAAATGGCATTGATGACATCTAGTGGTGAATTACAGCACTACAATTTATTTTTGCCTAAAAAAAACCTGGCTCGAAGCCCAGAGCTAGATAAGACTTTGGCTGGCCTTGAAGCTTTTATTTTTGAGAACTGCAGCTGAGAAAAAGGAACAGAGTTGGGGGCTGCTTATCTATGTGGCAGAGATGATAATATTATTCTAAAATTGGTCTCTCTGAACTATGAACACAAACACTGACTTTCAGAGTTGTATTGTGGAACTATTTTCCTGTAGAAGAAACATATGCTACTGCCTGATATGATGAAACACTGGATTATACATTTTGACTGTTACAGCCTTTAATGGTTCTTTTTACTCCCTGAACAGAAAAGATATTTCTCTCATTGGACAGAAAAATCTGAACTTTTACTTATATCTGCTTAGGGGAGGTTTAAGAACGGCTAGTTGGTTGGATAAATTTATAAAGACTACTTACAAAAATAAAATGGATGCTTCATACTTAGCTCTAAATAGTAAAAAAACATCCTTAACATCTGTCTCCAGAAGTTTCGGTTTGCCATATTACCAAGAAAATACTGATGAACCACAGAAAGAAATTATCTCCATGTTGAAATTAATACAAGAAACAATTGCCTTAGCTCGTGATGAGATTCAAAAGAACACAAAGGAGATAAAAGAACAATCTTCTAATTTAAATCTACAAACTCAGAAAATAACTACAGAGAAGGAACCAGCAACCCAGAAAATAGAAGGAAAACCAGAGAATGCTGACACAACTTTTGAGGATCTAAAGGAAGAAACCAGTGACCAGACTCAGATAAATGAAGACTTAGAAGACACAACGATAACATTAGAAATGGAAAAGACATTTTACAAACCAAGATTTCAGAACATACTTGAGGATAAGGAAGGAGAGCTGATGGAATGGAAGATAAAGCCGTTAACAGAACTGTGGGGAATTGGAGAAGGAGGGAGGCTGTTTAATGAATATCAACAGGCTAGCTCTTCCAAAAATGCTTTAATTAAATTGTTTCTCTTGTCTCAAATAATATACACAAAAATAGAGGAAGAATTATTTGATGATCCAAATGCACTGACTTGGAAAGCAAAGGAAGAAAGCTAGAGTAAGACTGAAGGAAATAGAAGCTTTGACCTATTAGAGGGGATGTTATATTATCAATTAGATGTTTGAATATGGTTAAGAATAGATTGCTAGAAATAGTATTATTATAACTAGATAAATAGGATTTGTAATCAGAATATCATATCTTAGTATGAAAAGGGAAATAAGAACATGTTAAGAACTTTGAATAAAGGAAGCTTTTGGTTACCCAAATATAATTTGTTCTGAAATTATAAATGATTGGGATATTTTGAACATGGATAGGGAATTAAAATTGAAAAAAGCGATAATAGGATATAGACTGAATAAATGGATACTGAGTGCAAATGCAATTAAGATATGCTTTGGTTAGTAAAGGTATTCTAAACTGATATTATTGACACTATTAGAAAAATGTAACAAATGTTGATAGGTAATTGTATATTTACTTATAACAATAAGAATTGTATTTGTCTAGTGTGGAAAAATGTCTAATACCAGAAGATGAAGAGAGGTTGTACTGGAGAGTGTAACATTGGATTTAGTTTGAAGAAGCCTACATGTACCACAGAATTACTAATAGACTCAGTCATCACGTTGTCTATTAGGCACTTGATTGTAAAAATAGAAAATTAATAAAATATTTATTAAAAAAAAGCACAACAAAGAATGTTCCCAGAAAGCTCAGACTGCCCAAGGAGCAGTTGATACAGTTATTTGTACCTCTGTAACTGTCTGGTTTGGCACAGCAACCAAACAGATTAGGTACAGACTTCAACAAATAGTTGGGATTGCAGAAAAAACTTTCAACCAGCCTGCTTTCCATCCTGTATATTGCACAAGCCAGAAAGAGGGCTGAGAAAATATCTATAGACCTCTTCACATCCTGGACTTAAACTATTTAAACTTCTTCCCTCAGGACCCCGCTATAGAGCATTGCACATCAAAACAAATAGACATAAAGACAGATTTTCCCCCCTATGCCATCATTTGCCTAAACAACTACAGGTAGTCCTCGAGTTACGAATGTAATGGAGCCTGCCCATTCCTCTCATCACTCAAGTACTCATAGGAGTGAATCTCGTATCTTGAACAAGATCACTCCCTGCTTTTGCCCAAGCATTCGCTAATCGAATGCGTGGGCGAATGCGCTGTTCGTTAAGTGCGCATGGGGTATCTCAGGGTGGGGAAGGCCATGGGAGGGTCTATGGAACACAAAGATACCTCATGCTTCCTCCTCCCTTCCTCTGTGCTGGACTCACTTACCTTGAGAAGATCTGTCTTCTCTCTGCCGCGGTTTCTGCCTTTGAGGGAGAGGAGAGTCAATGGAAGCTCCTGGATGCCGTAATATCGTGCAAGTTCAAACATCCATCCTCTTTTGCAGAGAATGTACTCTCGCGAGATCATGGACCCCAGAAACGTTATTTTCGGCGCAAACACTGTGCCTGTCTCCTGCTCTCCCCCCAGCTTCTTTTCACCACCACCGGAACACTTTTTATCCGGAGACCTTGGGGAGACTGGACGCTCTGTCTGTGTGCAAATGGAACGCTTGAAAACTCAGGGATTCGCTGCGTTTTCAAGTGCCCCATTTGCTCACAGACAGAGCTTCCAGTCTCCCCAAGGTTTCTGTTCAGATAAAAAGTGTTTGAGCGCCTATGGGACCCTTGGAAACGCAGCCATTAGAAATAGGATTATCTATTTCTTTAGAATTTTATGACTATCACTTTGTTGATTTATGTTGATTGCTTTTACTTAGTATTTTATGACTATCACTGAGTGTTGTATCTTATGATTTATGATGATTGTATTTTATTATTATGATCATAATTTATCACTTGTTGCTTGTATGTACACTAAGAGTTTATGCACCAGAGACAAATTCCTTGTGTGTCCAATCACACTTGGCCAATAAAAAGTTCTATTCTATTCTGTTCTGTTCTATTCTTAAAAAAATGGATTTACAAATATCTTTATGTATACAAACATGTTCAGTTAAATGGGACTCAGAGGTGCTGCTGTCTAGAACCTTCATATAGTTAAAGATTTAATATTTGAATACCAGGAACTAGACTTGATAGTTTCACAAAGATCATTTCTAGTGATAGTTTTACTTGGTGATCATATATTCTGTGTTCTAAATTGTTTAGTTGTTTAATGTCTTTATAATGTATCCTGCCCAGAGTCAGTGGTTGAAAAGGGTAGTATGGAAAGTAAAATATTTAATATGGGAATCAGGGAAGTAATTTTATTGCTGCTATTGTGTTGCTTTTGATGTTGCTTATGCTTTGTTCTGATTTCTAGGTTGCGTTCTTTGTTTTGGTTTTAAATAGATACCTCTGGAAAACTAATATATATAAAATATATAAATAATTGAAACATTTACTATACATTATATGTATTTATTTACTGATCAGAAATTGAATAGCTTCTTTTTTCAGGAAGCTTTCACTGTGATTATGAGAAAATACAGTACTGATTAAAAATGTTACTTGCTATTCAAAATGTAAGATTTAAGTTTATTTCAGTAAACTATAGAAATACTGTATATTCATCTTCCAAGTTGTGTAAATTATGCTCCTATTAATTTGTATGATTTAACAATCTAAAAACATGTTTCCATATTATCTAAGGCTGTTTACAGCAGTGAGGATTTGAAGTACTCCTATTTTGTAAAAACAAAAACAAAAAAACAATCCAGCAATTTTGTTTCAATTTTGAAATAGAATAGAAATAATATTTTCAGAAGAAAAGAAAGTAAGAAAGGAAAGGAATTAAAGAAAAGAACCTCTACTTTTTCAGATCAGCTATATAAGCAAAGTCTGTATCTACTGCTGTCATCTACTATATTTAAAATATTTCGCTCTTTATCTAAAACTTTTTGAACTTATTTTGTGAAGCATTGCATACTTTTGAAATTAATTTTTAAAGACAAATAAATAGATAACACTGTGTTAAATACACAATCATTTAACTATGGCAATGTTAATATGCAACATCCAGAGCATTTGATTATCTGGTCCGATTTCAGTTAGATATTTAGTCAGAATCTGAGCCTATTTAATAATTTTTCTGGGACAGATTCAGATTTAGATTCACATGCTAAGAACATTGGACTACAAGCATACTTCACGGTTCTCAATCCTCAGGTATAATCTCCACATCCTTCTGTTTAAGATCTATGTTTTTCAGGTAATCCTGAAATGTTTGGGGCCAGGTTTCTTTGGCCTTCCTCTTTTTCTCCAACCATCTGGTGATATCCAATTGATTGCTATCTTTTGCTGGACTTTACTTACTCATGTGGAGCATGTATTCATCCAAGCATATTCTTCATTCTGTCACTATCTCAGAAAGTCTTTAGGAATTATTTCTTTGTAGAATTTCCTTGTTTGTGACATAGTCCTGATATGAGATACGAAGATTCCTTCTGAGGCAACATTGTCGGAAGACATTGACTTCATAAGTAATTCTTGTTGTAGATTTCCAGATCTCACTGACACAGGTGGCAGTCAATTTGACAATGCAATTAAATAATCTGATCTTCATTGTTGTGTTTATGGTGGACATGGTCCATATTGCATGCATTTGTTGGAAAACAGCAGTTACTTTGCCTATTCGGCACTTCACATCTGCATTTATTCATCTGTATCCATGATGCTACTAAGATAGTTGAATTGTTCCACTAATTTTAAGGTCTGTCCTCCTAAAGTTAGCAGGATATTCTCATGAACATTACCGACTTGCGTCAGCTTGGTCTTGTCTTCATTCTTTTTTAAGCCCACTTTGCTTGCCTCTGCTTCAAATGCCAGTGCACTTGTTGCATTTTTTCCCCTGAAAAGTGTTTGGAAAGTTTAAATGGAACAGATGTGGAATCAAGTCTGTAATTCTGTATAAAACCTGATCATGCCATGGTCATGTTGAAAAGATTTGCAACTCACTTCAGTTACACATCAAAGTCTTGGTTCTAAGTTATAAGTAAAAGAAAATCATAAGAGAATAAGGGGGAAACATTTTAACTGGGGTTTCATTATGTCCTTAGCTCATATCTGTAATCACCCACAATGTAAACTGCATGTGGCTGGGGATACTATGGGTCCATTGACATTATCTGGAGTATTCTTCTGTTTTTGTTTGTTGTGGATAAGGTGTTTCAGTTCAATCTCATTGAGTTTACATTTTGTTAGATCTTCTTCCACATTTTCAGCCAAGTTTTCTTTGGAGCTGATAATTATACTTTCCAACCTATAAAGCATGATTTCCAGAGTAATCAATAAGGAAGTTGGCATGGGCAGTTCAGCAGAGGTATCCAAACAGTGCTTCTGAAATTTCTGCAGATTGATATCAATACCATTTCTTGTTTTATTTAATATTTTGTTATATATTGAAACCCATCATATTTGACTTAGGCAACATGTTTGAAAAACTTTTAAATTTTCAAATCATTTTGAAGTAAGGTCTGGGATACTGCAATATGCAATAGCATCTGTAGTATTAATGATCATTAAACATATATTTTGATAGGAGTGCTTATGCTTTCTTTGCATAATAGCTGCTTTAATTATTGATATTGCTTCTTCTCAGATAACAAAGTCAATGTATTTAAATAGTTTAACATGTAGAAGCTGGTCAAATTGGTTGCCTGAAAAACCATGAGTTCTCCAGCATGAAGATGGAGAATCACAGATGGGTTATAGACCGTACTCCCTGCCCAGAGACTAAGTCAATTAGAATAGCCACGCCTCCTCCTATCCTGACCCAGATACGACTTAGTCTTCAGCCCAGTGAAGTTGCATGGCATTGGTTCTCCTAGGCAGGTTGTAGATTTCTTTCCCATCTGTGGATTTTTCCCTTAAAATTTTGCCTTTACGCTGCAGGGACACGAATTTCGTTCCCTGCTGCCTTTTTTTCCCTTTCTCTTACCGACGATCAGCTGCAGCACGCGGTTCGTTTTTTCGGCCGCTAGTCAGCTGGGCGTCGGCCTCACGAACGCTGCTATCGAGCGTTCTTTTTCTTTCTGATTGTAGCGGGTGGGGGTGCTAGGATTGTCCCCCCCTTCATTCCTTGTAATTTTGCTTGTGCAGTTGCTGTTTTGAGATCATTTAGAGATCCTTCCTGGCCTTGTTTTAAGCGCGCAATTTACGGCCGCCATTTTGAGTGCCACGAGGATCCCGGCGCAGTTTCATTTTGAGCCAGATTCAAGCCTGGCTTTCTAATTTTTGGGGAGTTTGAGGCTTTTGGCCTCTTTTTCTGATTAGCGTGTGTTAATTAGAGCACTTGAGAATGGCCCTTTATTTGTTGGCCTTGTTATTTGGATCAAATCTCTCTCAGGCTCTCCATCCGCCATTTTGTGATCAGTTTCTAACACGCTTTACAGTGGCAGCCATTTTTCTCCCCTGTGCAGGCTTACTTTAGCCTTTGATATTTATTGTGCTTCACTACCAAGTGTGCTTAGCGCGCAGAGGTTCTGGGTCAGCCAATTGAGGCCCGTAACCATTGATTCCTCCACAGTCTGATTCAGACCTGTGTATTACTTTGATTGACTTTTACCTGTCCTGGGTTCCGGCGCCCCTCTCTGAGATTGCCGAAGTTGCTGAGAAAAACAGCAGACAGGAGCGCACGTGGGCTGACACCTACCAATTCACGTGCCACCTGCAGGCACTTACATAGCACACCTGGTTCCCTAGACAGATCACCTGTCTCTTGGGACAAGTGGGCGCTGGCACCAGCCACCTGAGGCCTGCTGCACGTTTAATCTGCAGTTCAGTACAATGGCGGATAAGGAGGTTCCAGAAACCTCTTTTGGTGCCCAATCTATTCCAGAGATGAACAAATCTGCTCCATCAAGAGCAGCAGGGAGTCTGAAGGCTAAGGGCAAGTCCAGTTCTGGTAGGAAGGGTTCCAAAGCAGCTGAGAAAGCGGCAGATAGGAGACATTTAGCCCTGGAAAAACAATTCTCCAAGGCTCAACAATCTCTGACTACTGGGCCTCCCATCCCTCCCTCTCAGGAGGGATCACTATTCAATCCCCAACCGGTCCCACCCAGCTCCCTAACACCTAGAGCTTGGTCTCCTGTGGGCGACCCAGGTCAGCGCATAGCTTCTCCAATTGGTCAACTGCAGGGATCGCAATGGATCTCCCCTGCAACTCCATCCATGTCAGTCCCTGAGGCCACATTTACCTCCACTGCAGCCGGGCTTCGCCCTCCAGAACTAGGGATGCGTCCAGATCAGCTTCAAGCCTTGATTGCCCAGGCCTTTGCTCAGGGCATGGCATCGTCCTTTCAGCACACGCCCAGGCCGGAGTCATTAGCTCCCAGGGCTAAGCCTAGTTGGCAGCGGGTCTCCCCTCAATATCTGGAGTCAGTTTACTCAGCCCCTTCGTCCAGGGCCAGGGACTCTGGCTCTGAGGAGTATGGGGCTCCGGACATACAGTTGTCTGAGGATGAGGAAACCGCTCCGGATCCGCCTCCCTTTGTTGGTCTTTTTGATCCGGGCTTGTTCAAGTCCTTACTGATGAAGGCCACTGCCTCGGCCAATATTGACCCAGGTCAGGAACCTCAAGCAGAGCCCTCTACTAGCAGGGATCCTAAGCCTCTCTTCTCTGAGCCTCAGGTGGATGAGAGACAGATCCCCTGTCCCCCCTTTTTCCTGGATACCATCAGGAAACAATGGGGAGCCCCAGCTACTTTACCTTCCCCTGGGAATTTAGATAAAAAGTTATTTTATGTAGCTCCTTCCCTAGCAGATCTCCTGGAGGTCCCAACAGTAGATGAGGCCATGGCCCCTATCCTCTCTTCATCTACGGCTCCGGCTGACATGGTCGAGGTCCTGAAAGCGGAGGATAAAAAATCTGAATTTTCTCTACGCAGGTCTCATCAGGCTTCGGCTTGGTCGATCAGAGCCTCCACCTCAGCCTCCTTTTTTGCTAGGACCTCTATCATTTGGCTCCGGGAACTCCAGGCCTTGATCCCTCCGGATCAGATTCGGCCTCACCAAATGCTAAGCAAGTTATTAGCTACTTCAGAATATCTAGCTGACGCTTCGCTCCACGCGGCTCATTTTTCAGCTAGAGCCTTGGCCTCCAACGTAACTACCCGCAGGTTGTTTTGGCTCAAACACTGGAAGGCAGACCTAAGGTCAAAATGGCGCCTGGCTTCTGCCCCCTATGAGAGTGGCCGGCTGTTTGGAGACGCCCTAGGCCCCTTCCTGGTGGAGGACAAGGACAAGCGCAAGATCTTGCCTCACCTACATAGGAGGGTGGACAGACGTCCAAACCCTTACCCCCGCAGGCCATCCTATCGCCCAAGCGCGGGATCAGATTGGTCTCAGCCCTTCCGGCCCTTTTTCCCCAGGTCTGATCGCCAGATGGATCGACCTGCCCCCAGATCCCGTCAACAGCCCCATTCCAAACGGCCCTTTCAGGGCGCGGGAGGCCGTCCTTTTAGAAGGCACAAGTGACTCTCGAAGGTCCCTTCCGATTGGGGGCAGGCTCACCTTTTTTCTTCCCGAATGGGAAGCAGTCACTTCAGATGTGTGGGTCCTCAACACCATCAGGGACGGTCTCTCCCTCGAATTTCTATCCCTTCCTCCGGAGCGTTTCGTCTCTTGCCCGGTTTCCAGGGACCCGAGCAAGACCCGACTCATGTCCGAGGCTATCCGGCATCTCTTAGAGATCAGAGCCATAGAGCCCGTGCCAGCTGGTCAGATCTGTCGAGGTTTTTACTCCATTCTCTTTGTAGTCCCAAAGACGTCAGGAGGATGGAGGGCGATCCTCGATCTGAAGGGTCTCAACAGGCATCTGGTTTACAAAAAATTCAAGATGCAGACTCTTCGATCCATTCTGGCCAGCATCAGACGGCACGATTTCCTGGCCTCCATAGACCTCACGAAGGCATACCTGGATATTCCAATTCTTCCCAGTCATCGCAGGTACGTCAAGTTTTGTTACAACCATCACCATTACCAATACCGAGCTCTTCCATTCGGTCTCTCATCTGCCCCACGGGCATTCACAAAGATTTTGACTGCTCTGGCTGCACACCTGAGGTTGGTCCCAGTAAGAGTCCAGTGTTATCTGGACGACATCCTCATTCAGTCCACCTCCTTAAGGAAGGCCCGGTCCGATTTGGCCTTGTCGATCAGAACCCTCCAGAACCTGGGGTTTTCTATAAATTTTCAGAAAAGCCAGACGGCTCCATCCACCCGTCTGCTCCATCTAGGCGCGATCATAGATACCCACCTTTGCATGGTGTATCTTTCACGGGACCATCAGGAGAGCATTCGGGCCCTAATCAGACAATTGCAAGGAAGGCCAGTGACCACCCTGGCGGTTCTCTCCCAGCTTCTGGGAAAGATGATTTCCTGTCTGGGAATAGGGCCATGGGCCGGATTCCATTCCAGAGCTCTACAATGGTTCCTGCTGCCATTCCAGGGGCTGGGCACAGATTCCTCTCATCAGAGGGTGCGGATCCCTCGCCCAGTATTGATCTCCCTTCGGTGGTGGGTGTCCCCAGCCTTGTCCAAAGGTTCCCTGTTCAAGGAACCGGTCAGGATGACCCTGACAACCAATGCCAGCCTTTTTGGCTGGGGGGCACACTTGGGACCCCAACTAGCTCAGGGTCGCTGGTCCCTATCGGACCTCAAACACAATATAAACTGGCTGGAGCTCTGTGCCATTTACCTTGCCCTCCTCCACTTCAAGGAGACAGTGTTGGATCAGCACATTCTGGTGCTGACCGACAATGTGACGGCAAAGGCCCACATAAATCGGCAAGGGGGCACTCGGTCCAAGTCCCTGATGACTGAAGCCCAGTTGCTGATATCTTGGGCGGAAGGCCATCTGGCCTCCTTGAGGGCGGAACATATTTCGGGGGAAGCCAATCAGCAGGCGGACTCCTTAAGCCGAGCCACTTTGGATCCCTCCGAGTGGAGCCTGCTTCCCAGCTTATTCAGGGAGATCTCAGAGAAGTTCGCGCCTCCGATTCTGGACCTGTTCGCAACACCTGTGAATGCCCAGCTCCCGAGGTTTTACTCCCGGTTCCCCTCTCGAGGGGCGGAACGGGCGGATGCCCTACAGAGTCAGTGGCCCAAGGGTCTGCTCTACGCCTTCCCTCCGCTTCCCCTTCTTCCAGCCGTAATCAGGAAGATTTTACAAGAACAGGCAGAGGTTCTGTTGGTTGCTCCACACTGGCCGGGATGTCCGTGGTTTGCCGACCTCGTGAGCCTTTCCATCTCCCCATGTTGGAGGATTCCTCCGGAGCGCGTGGTGCTCATTCAGGGCACCCTTCACCACCCGGATCCTCAATGGCTCCAGTTAGCCGTTTGGCACTTGAGAGGCGTCTCCTAACACGAGAGTCCTATTCGGCAGGGGTATTTCCATGATACAGGCCCCCAGACGTCCTTCCACCAATCGAGTCTACGATTCCTCCTGTAGGAGTTTTTGTCGATGGTGTACAGCCAATAACCTTGCCTTGTCTGCTATCACAATTCCAAATATACTGGACTATTTATTAGAGGGGCTTCGCAAGGGCTTGTCTCCAAGCACTATCCGTAGACAGGTGGCTGCTCTCTCTACGGTTTTGACTTGCGATAATGCAGTGCCATTGGCACACCACCCTAGGGTACGCTCCTTCATTAAAGGGGCAACTGTCAGACCACCTGTGGTACACCGTTATCCCTCTTGGGACTTGCCTCGGGTCTTACAGGCCCTTACCTTACCACCTTTTGAGCCCATCAAGCACTGTTCCTTACAGTTTTTATCCATGAAATTGGCCTTTCTTATTGCTATTACTTCGGCCAGACGCATCTCGGAGTTGGCTGTTCTTTCTGTCAGAGACGACCTGTGCATTTTTCATGCTGACAGAGTGGTCCTTCGCCTTGATCCGTCATTTGTTCCCAAGGTGAATTCCTTGTTTCATAGGTCACAGGAGCTTGTCCTCCTGGATTTTTGTCCCAATCCAATGCACTCATCGGAGCGTCAGTGGCATAAGCTGGACATTCGAAGGGCGTTGCATTGTTATATTAAGAGGACCTCGGCCTTCCGTAAATTGGAGGCTCTCTTTGTCTCTTTCCAGCCTTCTGCCATGGGACAAAGAGTTTCTTCATCCACCATAGGCAGGTGGATTAAGGCCTGTATTGCAAAGGCATACCAATCTCATTCCCTGTCGGTGCCAGGCCGCCTCACCGCTCATTCTACGCGAAGTGCAGCGACTTCTGCAGCATGGGCGACGCAGGCATCCATTGAGGATATCTGCAGGGTGGCGACCTGGTTGTCGCCTTCTCCTTTTGTGAGGCACTACAGGATAGATAAGTTTGCCTCCGCGGAGGCTTCCTTTGGGAGGAGGGTGCTCCAGCAGGTGATTTCAGCTAGCGGGACACAGGCCCAAACTAGTTCCCTCCCTTAGGGACAGGACAGCTTGGGTATGTCCCATCTGTGGATTCTCCATCTTCATGCTGGAGAAGGGGCGTTATCTTACCTGAACGCCTTTTCTCAGCATGATGATGGAGAATCCACTCCTACCCCTTGTGGTTAGTCAGGCCCTGTGTCGGGTAGGAGAACCAACATGCCGGACGTTCATCCGTTGCTTCGCCTTCGTCGTATCTGGGTCAGGATAGCAGGAGGCGTGGCTATTCTAATTGACTTAGTCTCTGGGCAGGGAGTACGGTCTATAACCCATCTGTGGATTCTCCATCATCATGCTGAGAAAAGGCGTTCAGGTAAGACAATACCCCCTTTGAATACCTTGATCTCGCCAATAGTGACATTAAGTCAGAGGTCCCCAACCTTTTGGGCACCAGGGGCTGGTACCGTGGAGAGAGGTTTTTCCACGGACTGGCAGGTGCATGGTTTTGTGTGGTGCCTGCATCCCGCGGATGGGGCTTTGCTTGTTTGTGTGGACCGGTTGCTGGCATGCCATGGCCCAGTACTAGTCCACGGACCAGGGGTTGGGGACCCCTGCATTAAGTCCTATATTTTTATGTCAAGAAAGATATAAAGATATTATATCAAGAAAGGAACATTTGACGTTGGATATTTCATGTTCAACACAAACAGAACTTCACGATCCCTTATATATCTGTTGCAGGAGTTGTATTATTTTAGCAGGAACACTTTCTGAAGTAAGTGACTTCCATAGTATTGACCAATGGATATTGTCAAATGCTGCTGCAAAGTGAACTAACACAGCAACAGGCCTCTTTTTGTATCTGATGTATTCCTCAAGCAATTGTTCTAATTGGCCACCATATCCTTTTGCAGGTCAAAAATTGCATTGTTCTTCTTGAGCTAATTGTTTCCTTCTTTTCTGAAGTGTTTGGTAGAGAACTTTCAAAATACCCTGCTCATGACTGACAATCCCATGGTAATTCTTGCACTCTTGATTTTCTCCTTTCTTGGAAATTGGCATTATTATTGCTTGTTTCCATGAATTTGGTATTTCTTCAAACTAGTAGATCTTTTGAAAGAATGAGTGGAACCAGCAATTTATTTCTGACGAGGTATAATATAGTTTAGAGCCTGCAGTATTCATTACAAAGGTGCAACTGCTTCAAGTTCTTCTGCAATGTTATTCCAATATTGTATACATTGCATCTGCTTTGAGCTGGGTATAGATGTGCTTGTTAAGTTGGTTAGTATTATGACACATCTTTAACTTTGCACTGGCTTTGTTTGTCTATCAAGGCTAGATATTCATCCAAATCCATGCTTGTATTCACCACTACGAGACAAATATCTTTAGCACATTCATTAATTATTTTTTGAAAATCATAGTATTTACTCATTTATATCCTCCAGAGGTTCAAGAGTGACAAATCAGCTGCTAAACATTAGTTGTAATTGTTGGCAAGTAGAATCTTGTAGTTCCACACATTCATACATTTAGGTGTGTCTATATTATGAGCAGTTCATTTCTGTTAGAGTTGTAATATTGCATGTACAAGATGATGCTCACAATGGCAGTTTGGTCTCTTGTTGATTTGGAATCCATGAATGATTGTTTGAAAATAACTTGCTAATTAGGAAATAGTTGAGACTGATTTATCCTTTCTAGTGGGTGAACATTAAGTCAATTGATGTTTTAGTGCAATGATTCCCAACCTTTTCTATACCCCACACCCCTAGAACACTTCTGATATATTCTCGCACCCCTTACAAAAGTTGGAAATAACAGCAACGAATTATGCATATACACTATAATTTTGAAACTTATAAACCCACGTTTTCGCACCCCCTGGAATATTATCTCGCACCCAAGTTGGGAACCCCTGTTTTAGTGGGTGCTGAAATAAACTCTTTCCAGATTTTAACTGCTGCAAATAGTAGGTGCAGCCATTGTCATTCATCTTTCCTATGTCAAATTTTCCAATGAGTTATTTTTTCCTTACCAATTGTTACCAGCATGAAAACTTAGTTCACTAATGATCAGGATTAGTTCCTTCCATGGCAATGGAAGGAGCTCATTCTGTACTTGCTTGATTACATGCATTTTTCTTATTCCTGAAAGTGACAGAAATGCTAATTTACATGAAACTAATTGGAAGTTTCCCTATAGTTTTGGAAGCTATGGTTTCTATAGCTCAGCCAGCACCCTCTATTTCTCATTTTCAGAGTAGCACAACAGCATCCAGTCATCATTGTCTGGTATGTGGACATGAACATTTTCAAGTCCAGTGAGTACTAATTCTGATTATACCACAGTTGAAATTTTATATTAAAATAGTTCATGATAATTATTTTATTGGAGCTTAGTTCACACACTCCAAGTGTCCATTTAAAAATATTTTCCTAGCTTCATAATTTAGATAGTATTTAGCTAATCATATGCTTTTCTTAGTACCTTGCCTTTGGTTATTTCATAGTGCTGATATGTTGGCTAAAGCATTATTCTCGGGGTGAAATTTCATTTTCATTCCCATAGGTTCATGCCTGCATTTTTGTTCTTTCAGAAGAGTCCATCCTTCTTTATTTGAACTTGGAATTGGTAACAATTGTCTACAGATAGAATACATTTATCATTTAATGAATAAAATTAGTCAAACATACAAATTTGGATATTTATGGTGTCAAGTTATAAAATAGGAAGTACTTTCCCAAGTTTATAATTTAAGATTAATTAGCCTGAGATGTGGTAAGGAATATCTTAATGCTTACAGTAATGTTAAGAGATGATACAATGATAAGAAGCAGAATACAGTAGTATAACAGTATACATACAGTATCCTTATCTTAAAAAGGGAAATGGCAAATTAGAGTGGCGATGCTGCTACACTGACAACTGGCAAACCAGTGACAAGCTTGATCCAACAGAAACCTCTTCAGATTAAGAGGGGATGAGAGAAAGCCCACTGGTGCTCTGGATAGCTGCTCCTAATGAGAAGACCTGAGGATAGTGGTTGCTTCGAGGGTTTGAGTGCTTGGAGATGATAGAAGCCCTCAGGCTTGCAAACATGAACCTTTAAGGACACTGGGTTCACTTACCTCACTTGCTAGTCACCTTTGAATTTACAATTCTTTTATAACCAAAAGAGGTCTTCTAAATAGCAAGGCTGAAAAACTACCTGGTGAATAAAACGTCATCCCAAAATGGAAGAATAATTAGTTAACAATTTAAAGGATTTAAAAAATATAAAACAAATGGTAAAAAACTAAATAAGAATTTAAGCTAAGGAAATTTAAATGGATCAGACAAATTTGGAATATTAGAATATTTGCTAAGATTTCTAAAAAATCGAGTAAATGAAGCAATAATTCCTGGGAACACAAATTAGTCTGTCAGAAAGAAATCATTGGTTAAAAGTTGAAAACAACTTTGAAAGCAACAATGAAACTTGAGACTTTGTAAATACAGAAAAGGGAATTAAATTTTGAAGAAGAAAAGTGCAGTCTTAAAATGAGGGATGTTTAAAACATTTCAAGGCATTTTTGAAGAATTGGGAAAGAAATTTACAACTAAATTGGGAGCAATAATTTCTGCACCTAAAAAAGTCCTTTTTGAAGATTATAAAAAAGAAGTGAAAGATGTGAAGACAACAGCATGGAAGAATTTATGGATACACGGGGTGAAGAGGAGTTACAGATCCTAGAAATATTGGAAAATAAATAATTTGTGGTCTATAACCCAAAGAGAATAGAGTGGAAATACAAATGATAAATAAAAAAGGGCCTGGACTAAGCCCCTTCTTATATTTTTTATAACAGGGTTGTCCATGTGGAAAGAGACAACTCACCGCAGGTGGGTCATGACAGCAGGGTCACTGCTCCCTGGTCGCCCCAACTAGCTTGCCCCAACTGGCTCACCCTGGCAACTCATCATGGGACAATTCACCTTGGGAGAATGCCAGAGAGAAGAACAACCACCTCCCCCCCTTCCTCCTCCCTCCCTCCCTCCCTCTCTCTCTCTCTTTCTCTCTTCCCTTGCAGCGAGACAACTTGCCATGGGAAAATGCCAAAGGCGAAGGGAACCTCCTCCTCCTCCTCCTCCTCCTCCTCCTCCTGCTGCTGCCAGAAAGGAACTGTTTTCTAGTAAGATAATAAAGTGGGAAAGAAAGGCTGTATTGTAAAACTCTGCTTTGGGTGTAGATGTACTCAGCATATCTGGAGAAATTGTCCAGTAAAAATATTAAAGATTCAAGCAGGAGGGAGAAAGCACAGAAATAGAAGCAAGAAGACACACAGATTTCTGTTGTGAAGGCAAACAATAAAAACAACAAAGGCATATGATTGTTGGACAGTGAGGCAAGTGAACATATTATAAATTACCCAATTTTTTTTTCCTCTCTGGGACAAGCTACCCAGGAATTTGTAAGCCTGGCAAATGGTAATTATTCTTCTGTACAAGGGCAAGAAACAGTATATGTACCATGTGTTGGTAAATCATTTGATAAGATTTTATATGTACCAGATTTAGATCACAATTTGCTGAATGTGTCTCACTTAGACAATGAAAGGTATGAAGTATTTTTTGCAAAGAATACATACACGGTCATAAAGAATAACAGGGCATGTGCACAAGGTTTGAAACTGAACAATTTATATGTTTTGAATCACAAGGAAACTGGTGGCAGTGCAGAGACCATCTTTTCTAATGAATCAAAGCATAATGGGTGTGCACATTTGTTGCACAGAAGGCTGGGTCATGCAAGCTTTAAAGTATTGCAGAAAATGCCTGAATTGGCTATAGGTTTAAATGTAAAAGATTGTGACAAATATTTGGATTGTGCTATTTGCAAAGACACCATATTGAAAGTATACCCTGTCAGCAAAAGAAGTGGTAGAAAATCTGAAGGATATTTTCAGTTAGTGCATGCTGATTTAATTTGCCCTCTATCCCCACAATTGGAGGGGCCAAATTTGCTTTGTTAACTATTGATGATTTTGCAAGGTATGGGATTTGTTATTTACTAAAAAGCAAAGCAGAAGTGTTTTAACAATTTAAGCAATGGGTAATGTTTGTAGAGAGGAGGTATAATCAACATGAATGTCAACTATAAACAGACAGAGGAACAGAGTTCATGTCTAAAGTGTTCCAGCAGTGGCTGAGAAAGAAAGGCAGCCATAAGACATAGAAAAACCAGCCCCTACACACTGGCAAAGAATGGAGTTGCTGAACGCAGGAATGATATCTTACAAAAATTAAAGATACATTACTAGCAGATGCAGGAATGAGTAAGCTGTATGGGGGTGAGGCAATTTTAACTGCCAGTTATGTGATCAATAGACTATGGAGTTCAGCAATTAATCAAATTCCATATTACATGTTGTATGGAAGACAACCATCTTTGGCACATTTAAGAATCTTTGGCAGCAGGGCATATATATAGGTGCATATTCCCAAAACAGTTAGAAAGAAAGGACAGCTAAAGGCAAGGAAATTTAAATTTATATCAATTTTATCAATCAGGATCAAAGGCATATAGGTTAACAGATGGACACAAAAATGTAATTATTTCAGGTTTTGCAAATTTTTCAGAACATGAGAATTGTTCTGGAAAAATACATGCCAATACTGAAATTTTAATGCCTGTTAGTCAGAGGTCTCCAATGGATGAGCATTCACACAAGTATGTTGAACAAAGGTTCTGAAAGTGGCTCAAGTCTGAGAATAGCTCAGAGAAATGTTTAGAAAATGAGATCCCAGTGAAACAGGAACAGCTTGTTCCAAGGAAGTCTGAAAGAGCAAAGGTGTTCCTCCAAGAAGATTCACAGCAGATGAGGTGAAGGCATGTGTCATTTTTTTGTGGGCCTTGAAATTGCCAGGAGATATTGGTTTATCTATGACAGAACAAAAGAAATGCAAAGATTCTAAGAGAAATAAAGAACTATTTAGGAGTAGAAATAAAGAAACTATTAGAGTATATTCTAAGTCAAAAAAGAAAATGTACTATTGTTGAAGGATTTGAATATTGAGGTGAAAGGAGTTAAATCAGTGTTTAAAGATAGCACGGCATGTGTACAAATGGCAATAGGTGAGAGAATATAAATCAGAAGCAAACATGTTGACATCAAATATTGTAATGTCAGAGAAGCAGTGAAAGAAAGTGTAATAGTTCTTCATTTATTGTCCATTGGAAGATAATTTGGCTGACCTCAAAGTCATTGGGTATACAAAAACACAAGGATCTTGTGAAACAACTTGGTTTAAATGCTATCCAGCTATAAATTGAAGGGGTGTTAAGATATTTAAAATTTAATAGTTGGAGCTGTGAAGGATTGGACAATGAGTAAGAACACACAGTTATAGCTAATTGGTTAAAGAGAGCTGGCACTGCATGAGGGAATCTGAGCTGTAATTGGCTGCTGTGAGTGTAAAGGGGGAGTTTCCTTGTTTCCAGTCTTTTTTCTCTGTGTGCTGTGTGTGCGTTCTATGATTTACTTAACGAAGTTCCTGCTATATTGATTTACCTGACTTTACTCCTGTTTGCCTCTCTTATTTATTGTCAATATATTTATTTATATAAAACCACAAGTTCTTGTCAGCATCTCTGATTCCATTTGAACATCAGCTGTGCAGTTCCCTGGTAACCTTATTTAGTTTCAAAGAATTAATAATGTAGTAAGCACTAATTTTTGGATTTGTCTCATTAGAGTTGTCAACATTGAGATTGTCCATAGGGACCATATCACCTGCATATGGAATAATGTTGATAGATTTATTAAGTAACTGTGAACATCCTGAGAGCAGAAGACTCCTAGCATGTCATTGATATAGAGGTTAAAAGAGTACTAGGGCAGGAAACATATTTATCTAACACCACTACTAGGTACAGTATGTTGTGTGTTGGGTACCATTTGCTGTGTACTATACTCTGATGCAATGCAATAATACTTAAAAGTTAAGAACTCTTTGAATGTTCACTTTCTGCATAAAAATGACCCTAAATATGATCCGTTCTCCACATAAATCCTAAAACTAAATAAAGACAACCCTCTTAAAGAAATGTCAAAATATTTTACTTATTCATTTATTGAAGAAAATTATTTAAAGCTACAGAACATATTTGTGTGTGGCAAAAGCATATGCACCTTTGCTGTCAAAAACTAGTGTGCCTTCTTTGCACAGCAATGTTTCTGATAAGTGTTATGGCCCTGCACGTTGCCTTGGAGAAATTTTAGCTTTTTTCCTTACAGAACAGCTTCAACTCAGGAATATTGGGGATCTTCCTTGTATGAACTACTGGCTTCAGGTCATTCTACAACAAATTAGGGCTTCTATTTTGGCTATTCCAAAATATTAATTTCCATTTTAACCATTCTTTGGTCATATGGTTTGTGTATTTTGGTCATTTGCTGCATCATCCACTTTCTATTGAGCTTTAGATCATGGATAAGATACCTTACATCCAGTGGTGGGATTCAAATATGTGAACAACTGGTTCTGTGTGGATACCGCTTCCGGAAATCCATTCTGGGCCTGGGCAACAAAAAATTAGCTACCGGTTCTGCCAAACTGGTGTGAACCAGCTGAATCCCACCACTGCTTACATCTTGCTGTAGAATTTGCTGATACAATTCAGAATTCAAAGTTCCATCAATGATGGCAAGCCATTCTGGTTGAGAGGCAGGCACAAAATATGTCTAAAGAAATGCGCTAAAGAAGAGGTTTACATACTTCTGCCACACACACAAAAAATCCCCAGAGGGTACATCCAGAAGCCCCTCAAGCCATGGCGTGGCAAGCAGTACCAGAGCCACATGGCTTGGAGATTTCTTAGTGAGCCATAGTTCTGGTCCATCTTTGTGCACTGCAGCAATGGTGCTTATCGGTGTGCTCCAGCTCAGGAATTCCATGCCATGCTTCAGGTCTTGAGGCCGCACTCCTTAGTGGAGGTAGTAAGCCCAGCAAAGGGGAGGAATAACATGATAGTGAGAGAATACAGTGGCCAATTTAGGCTGTGCAGGGCAGCCCAAAAAGATCAGAAATTGGGGGAGAAGGGGGATATAGATGGGTGGAGCAGTTGAAGGGAGCAGTCTCTTGCCTTGGAAGAACCAATTACAATTGTGGTACTAACAGGAGACACTATACCAGGAGTCCCCAGCCTGTGGGCCGTGGCCCACTACCAGACCATGGCCTCTTGACCACCGGGCCATGTGAAGGGATGGCCAGTGCACACGTGTGTGTACTCACCCCCCCACTTGCGCTAGCACCGTTGCGAGTGTCCCTTGGCACTAGCATCACCCCGAGCATCCCACCAGCACTAGCGCCACTACAAACGTCCCGCTGGCGCTAGCGCTGCCCTATGCCGAGCGTCCCATCGGCACTAGCACTGTCCGGAGCATCCTGCCAGCATTAGCGCCACCCCATGCTAAGTATCCCATCGGTACTAGTGCCGCCCCATGCCAAGTGTCCCACCAGCACTAGTGCTGGCCTGAGTGTCCCGCTAGCGCTAGCACCTCCCCGAGCATCCCGCCAGCACTAGTGCCTCCCCGAGCATCCCGCCGGCACTAGTGCCACCCCATTTGTAGCACTCGCATGGGCGCGGGCCTGTTTGTGTGTGCACATGTGCTTGTGCACGGCCCATTTGTGCATGTGCATGCACACATAATGGTGCCTACTCCCTTTCCGGGCCGCCAAACCAAAAAGGTTGGTTTCAGATAAGTGACCATCCAGTCTCACCTTAAAAACCTCCAGTGATGAAGCACCTACAATTTCTGACGGCAAGCTGTTCCACTGATTAATTGTCTTCACTGTTAGGACGTTTCTCCTTAATTCCAGGTTGCTTCTCTCCTTGATTAGTTTCCGTTCATTGTTTCTTGTCCTGCCCTCTGATGCTTTGGGAAATAAGTTGACTCCTTCCTCTTCGTGGCAGCCTCTCAAATACTGGAATACTGCTATCATGTCCCCCCTAGTCCTTCTTTTCTCTAGATTAGCCAAACCCAAATCCTGCAACTGTTCTTCATATGTTTTCATCTCTAGGCCTTTAATCATTTTAGTTGCTAAGAACCAGGTAGCAATGAATATCATATTGAGCATAGAGGATTTTCAGTAGATATTCTAAGCTTCTGTGAAATAGTTCTTGGCAAGTTTTCTCAGAAGTGGTTTGCCATTGCCTTGTTCCTAGGGCTGAGAGTCTGTGAATGATCCAAGGCCACTCAGCAGTCTTTGTGCCTAAAATGGAATTAGAACTTGCCTTAGTATCATAGATTTTACTCTGATGCCTTTACCACTATACCAGACTGGTTCTCTTCTGAATTATTACTGACTTTGAAATTTGAATAATGATGCATTTAAATTAGCTGCATTTTGATGCACAATTTGGTCTAGATTCTACATTGTATGTTGTTGACATAGGTATGTAGTTATTAGTTATTTATTACCAATGAGCATCATGTGATCTTAACTGCATAATGTGGTCTTCCATTTTTTCCATAAAGAAGTTCATTTGGTCATTTTGTCTTCCACTATATTTTAAACAATAAATATTTGTGAATACTGAACTCTGTGGAAACTAATTTTAGTGTGGTGGAACACTTTATAGAATGATTATATGATTCTCAAATGTAGATTTATTTTAGTATGTGATCAACTATTCCTTTATGCTTTGGAACATATGATTTGAATAAGAAAATAACTGGTTTAATACTGACGTTTATGGAGAGATCAAGAGAAGTTAAAAATGATTATTTTTGTGGTTTTAAAGATCTTATGTAATTGAGGTACTAAGAAATAAATCATAGAGGTATTGCTATAGAATGCTTACAAAAATAATAGCAGTTCAAGTGGTCCTCACTTAATAACCACTCATGCAGCGATTGTTCAAACTTATGACACCACTGAAGGAGTGATACCTATGACTGGTCCTCATACTTGAAAGGGTCACAGCATCCCTGTGGTCATGTGATTGCCATTTGTGATCTTCACTGCCAGCTTTCAATGAGGTTGAAAATGGTGACCACATAACATCACGCTTAAGCACATCATGGGATTTACTATTGGCAACTTGAATAGTTGGAACTGCCATCATTAAACTGCATGGGATATCGCACTTTACAGCTGTGTCACTTAGCAATGGAAATTTGGCCCCAATTACAGTAGTAAAGTGAGAACTACCTGTGAGTAATTAGGCTGCTGTCTTTAAGAGATAGTACCATAATAGTAGTGGAAGAGAAATTGTAGCTGCCTAATCTCTCTGTTGAACTGATCCTCTTGTGCTGTTTTGGTTCACATGTAGATGGAGGAAGCGAGGAGCCACAAGATCGAAGGCAGGCAAGCATAGATTATTGTCAGAGTCATTCTGGACAAGGTAAGTAAACAAATGAATTTCATGTGTTCTTGCATTTCATTTTATATGAGATGTTTAATATTTATTTTCATTTGAAAGTATAATCAGCAATAATTCATGTTTTAAAGAAATTCTGACTTTCAAAGAGAGAAATGAAATGCTGTACATGCTTATCCCAAATTCTTTCTCCTAAACAAGACATATTTACTTACTTACTTACTTACTTACTTACTTACTTACTTACTTACTTACTTACTTACTTACTTACTTACTTACTTACTTACTTAATCTATCTTGTTTTTTGCCCTTCTTGTCAGGAGGTGACTCTATTGGTTAATACATAGGCTTTATTAAGAATATCTCAAAAATAATTAAACATGCAAAAGTTCACAGTAAATTGAATGTTGGTAAGCTATGATTCCTGAGAAAATACCTCTTCAGAATACAGCTCAATTGATCTGTCTTGAAATTAGTGGAGTATTCTGAAGAAGGAATATTCTTTCACTTCACTTAATCAGCTCTGTGTCAGCTATCTGTATATTTTCTTTCTGTGTTCCTCTTTATACTGAGTTTTGGTTTTTAACCAGCTACATTCATATAACATTGTTTTGAAGAAAATTTATCTCTTATAAAATTGAAGGCGTCTATCAATATTAAATTATTAAATTAGAAAGAGTTTAGAGAATCTCTGACTTCAAAATATAGACTTCCACATCTGTGCTTCTGTTAATGTTTCTTAAAGCAGGGCTTTTCAACCAGTGGTACGGGTACCACCTGTGGTACATTGGCACCTGGCAGGTGGTACGCGACCATCCTGGAAAAGTAGCGGGGGAGGGGAATGATCTGAACCGGTGGCAGCACCACAGAAGCCTGAGCGAGAGATGGCTGGAGCTGTAGGGTTGTCAGGGCTCAGTGGAAGTGCCAGGATCAGCGCCAGGCTCCAGCTGGAGCTCAGCGCTGATCCTGGTGCTTCTGCTGAGCCCTGAAGAAGCACCAATCAGCTGGAAAGCAGCACTGATCCTGGCGCTTCTGCTGAGCCCAGAAGAAGCACCGATCAGCTGGAATGTTGCAGCATCTCCGGGGTCTTGTGATTTACATTCAGATACTTGGCAACTGATTCATATTTATGACGGTCACAGTGTCCCAGGGTTATGTGAAGTGACCAAAACCTGCTGCAACCACCCAGCAGAAGGGGGGAATAAAAACCAAACAACCCCCACCCCACCCCACCCCTGCTGCCAATCCTCAACAGAAATGATCACAACAATGAAAACCTCGGACAGGAGGAAGAGCGCCCCCGGGCGGCAGGCAGGTGTCCTGCTCGGCTGTGGCTTGGGGGGCACTTTTTTCAGTGCCATTGTAACTTCGAACAGTCACTAAGCGAACTGTTGTAAGTCGAGGACTACTTGTACTTTATCACTTTTTTCCTTTTTTGGGGAGGGGGTCATCATGTTTTTGACATCTTGCTAGGCGACTGGTGGTACTCGGATGTTGCCATATCCTAAAAGTGGTACAATGGGTGAAAAGGTTGAAAAGCCCTGTCTTAAAGATCATTAGTGAAAAGATTTAAGGTAAATAACTTCTGTTTAACTTTTCTTGACCCTTCTCAACAAAAGTTGCACCTGTCCTTCCTTAAAACATCCAGTTTAATAACTTTATAAAGAAATCAGATAATATCTTCTGAATAATGCACTATTAATGTTGTTTGTGTAATGTATCTCATAATAGTTAACAGACAGGGCTATATGTTTTATAAAATAACTATTATTTGAAATATTGTTCGTATTTATCTTAGATACCAAGAAATGTAAGCACTTATACCAAAAATATTATCACACATACACAACAATAAAAAAAATCAAGAAGTGGGTAAGCATGGGGAGAAAGAAAGGAATGGCAAGGCCATGGTTTTCCCAGTTGCAATGTATGGCTGTGAAAGCTGGACCATAAGAAAGGCTGAGCGCCAAAGAATTGAGGCCTTTGAACTATGGTGCTGGAGAAGACTCCTGCGAGTCCCCTGGACTGCAAGGCGATCAAACCGGTCAGTCCTAGAGGAGATCAACCCTGACTGCTCTTTAGAAGGCCAGATCCTGAAGTTGAAACTCAAATACTTTGGCCACCTAATGAGAAGGAAGGACTCACTGGAGAAGAGCCTAATGCTGGGAAAGATTGAGGGCAATAGAAGAAGGGGACAACAGAGAATGAGTGGCTGGATGGAGTCACTGAAGCAGTAGGCGTGAGCTTAAATGGACTCCAGAAGATGGTAGAGGACAGGAAGGCCTGGAGGAACGTTGTCCATGGGGTTGCGATGGGTCAGACACGACTTCGCAACTAACAACAACAACAACCTCAAATTGATTATTTCTGATTAAGTCACCAGTAGACTGACAACAGACCCATATTTCAGCAAATATAACAGAATAGTCCAGAATGAGACAATGGTCTCATTCCTAATTATTTATATTGCTAGAAAAACAATATAATCTGAATCAATATTTTAATAAATTATATTTCTGATATTGCCTGATTTAATTTACTATTAATTTTGCTGATCAGTTTTAGTCCCACTGGAATCAGGCAAAATCATTATTTTCAGTCAACATTTATAAACAGTTTGATCAATTATGAACGTTGGCAAACTATTTAGCTTCCAAACAATTTTAAAAAATATCACTTTTCAAATATAATTGCAGTCCCATAACAAAACTGAAAAAAGTCTTCTTCCTATGTAAATTCTTTAATAAGAATAACCTAAATACAGGGATACCTTGCTTAATGGCCAGCACATTGAGCACAATTAAGACAGCAACTCTGTCACTAAGCAATGCAGTCATTAAGCAAAATATCATGTGATCACGACAGACTTGTGACCTCATTTCCACCATGGTTGCTAAGCAAGATATTATGTGACCATAAGTCGCAATTTTACTACAAGCTTCTCCACTGATAGTCAGAAGCTATCTAGAAAGAGTGCAGAGAAGGGCAACAAAGATGATTAGGGGACTGGAGGCTAAAGCATATCAAGAACGTTTGCTGGAATTGGGTATGTCTAGTTTAATGAAAAGAAGGACTAGGGGTGACATGATAGCAGTATTCCAATATCTCAGGGGCTGCCACAAAGAAGAGGGAGTCAAGCTATTCTCCAAGGCGCCTGAGGGCAGGACAAGAAGTAATGGATGGAAACTAGTCAAGGAAAGAAGCAACCTGGAACTGAGGAGAAACTTCCTGACAGTTAGAACAATTAACCAGTGGAACACCTGCCTCCAGATTGGTGAATGCTCCAACACTGGAAGTTTTAAAGAAGAGACTGGACAGCCATTTGTCTGAAATGGTATAGGGTTTCCTGCCTGAGCAGGGGGTTGGACTCGATGACCTCCAAGGTCCCTTCCAACTTTATTATTATTGTCTATTGTCAATGCAGTCATTAAGCAAAATATCATGTGATCACGACAGACTTGTGACCTCATTTCCACCATGGTTGCTAAGCAAGATATTATGTGACCATAAGTCGCAATTTTACTACAAGCTTCTCCACTGATAGTCAGAAGCTGGCTGTGAAGCATGCAAATAGCAATCATGTGACTATGAGATAACTGCAACAGTTGTAAAGTGCCTGAATTTCAATCACATGACTGCAGATATGTTGCAATAAGTGCGAGGACCAGTTGTAGTTACTTTTTCAGCATGCAGACATAAGCTTGAAGAGTCTTTCTCTCTCTCCCTTTCTCTTTCTCTCTCTCTCTCTTTCCTCCCTCTCTCTCTCTCTTTCTCTCTCTCTCCCTTTCTCTTTCTCTCTCTCTTTCCTCCCTCTCTCTCTCTTTCCTCCCTCTCCCTCTCTCTCTCTCTCTCTCTCTCTCTCTCTATCTCTCTCTCACCTCTCTCTCTCTCTCTCTCTCTCTCCCCATCTTCTGCTCACCTGGCAAGCTGGCTTCAGGCTGTTCTCCAACAAGCTGACACCACATTATTGGGCTGGCTCTCTCCTGCCCTTCCTGCTTCCTGCAGAGACGCAGGAAAGGAGGAGCCCCGCCCAATAAGCTGTCAGCTCGTCGGAGAACGTGAGGCACACTCTTTTTTACACACACACACACACACAGAGAGAGAGAGAGAGAGAGAGAGAGAAGGGGAAGCGCAAGTGCCTCTCTCTGTCTCTGCAAATGGCAGAGGAGGCTGGGAGCTGCAGGAGAACGCTCAAGAGCCATATGCGGCTCCGTAGCCGCGGGTTGCCGACCCGTGAGCTAGTATACTCTTCCGGATAAGAGATTTCACTTTGTTCCTGTCATCCCGATTCTTATATTCAGTTGTTTTATTTCAACACATTGCTGTTTCTATCTTTTTGTCTGCATCTTTTCTTAATTTGAAAGGGTAAGTATAGTTTGCAGAGATATATTGCTGAGCTTACCAGATATTTTAGTTTCTGTTGAACGGAGATAAAAGTGTCAGTAGTTAGAAATATAGTTTTTCTGAATACTGTGTAGATATGTAGCATTAATAGCCAGAAAATGGAGGAGCTCATGCTTTGACTTCTTAATATTCTGGAATCTCTAATATTGTCCTCTCGTGTTTATGCCTGGATACAAAATGGAGATAGAATGCATGGAGTCAACTGTGCATGAACTGGACTTCCTGAAATTACCCATGAAATATGTGGTATATTCTCATAGGCAATCTTTGATACTCAGGTGTAAAGTTGTGCCCATTCCTCTAGATTCAGGAAGTCCTCAACAAGCCCATTCTTCTAGATTCTAGGAAGTTCTCAATCCTTTATGGATGTCTTTCCTCTCCTATTACTACTAAAGAAAAAGTTGCTTTATGCCATGGGCATTTGTCTAGACTTAAACCAAATAAGTTTGAAGAGGGCTCTTGCTCTGTCTGTTCTAGGGAAATTGGGACACAGGACACAATAGGTGATACCTAACTCAAAGCAGTAACTGTGAGAGTGATATTGGAGTCCTAGTGGACAATCACTTAAATATGAACCAGCAGTTGCCAAAAAGGCCAATGTTGTCCTAGACTGACTGCCGGTTCAACAGCCGGTTTGCTGGCTGCCTGAAATTGACAAGATGTTAATCAGTTACACACCCAAAACTTTTGTCTTCCTGTAATTGAAAAATAGATTTTTCTGATACTGGAGAAAGTAATTTTATATATATGTTGACCGTAGTACTTTATTTATTGTTTTTTGCAGTTTTCACTGTAAAGTTTGCCATAGATGCCAAGAAATAGTTGGGGTGTCTCTTCACCCCTCCTCATTGTTCCCTTTCTAACTTGTAACCCTACACATATCAGTTTATAAATTCAAAGTCTTAAGTTTTAATATAATATACACCAATATATGCATCATTTTACTTTAGAGCATACCTGGAACAGATGAAAGAAATTGGAAAGATAGGATCTCCCCTTCCTGATTGGTTGTTTTTCATATTTGAACCCATGGCGCATATATACTTAAGAGAACTTACTATAGGAACACTCGCTGTTTATCTCTGCATACTGCTAGAGCAGGGCTTTTCAACCTTTTCACCCATTGTACCACTTTTAGGATATGGCAACATCCGAGTACCACAGTCGCCTAGCAAGGTGTCAAAAACTTGATGACCAAAAAAAAAAAAGGAAAAAAATAATAAAGTACAGGTAGTCCTCGACTTACAACAGTTCGCTTAGTGACTGTTCGAAGTTACAATGGCACTGAAAAAAGTGCTCCCCAAGCCACAGGCGAGCAAGACACCTGCCTGCCCGCCCGGTGGCACTCTTCCTCCTGTCTGAGGTTTTCATTGTTGTGAGCATTTCTGTTGAGGATTGGCAGCGGGGGTGGGGTGGGGGTTGTTTGGTTTTTATTCCCCCCGTCTGCTGGGTGGTTGCAGCAGGTTTTGGTCACTTCACATGACCCTGGGACACTGTGACCGTCATAAATATGAATCAGTTGCCAAGCATCTGAATGTAAATCAGAAGACCCTGGAGTTGCTGCAACATTCCAGCTGATCAGCGCTTCTTCTGGGCTCAGCAGAAGCACCAGGATCAGTCCTGCTTTCCAGCTGGAGGCTGGCGCTGATCCTGGCGCTTCCACTGAGCCCTGACAGCCCTGAAGAAGCGCCGATCAGCTGGAAAGCGGCACTGATCCTGGCGCTTCTGCTGAGCCCTGACAGTCCTGAAGCTCCAGCCATCTCTCGCTCAGGCTTGTGCGGTGCTGCCACCGGTTCAGCTCATTCCCCTCCCCCGCTACCACTTTTCTAGGATGGTCGCGTACCACCTGCTAGGTGCCAATGTACCACAGGTGGTACCCGTACCACTGGTTGAAAAGCCCTGTGCTAGAGCTTCAATCATTAATAGTTATCAGCAACCTGCATAAGAGTTGTAAGTAATTTTCAAAATGAACAAATAAACAACAGCAGCAACAATGACAAACAAAAAATATCCTGCTTCTATCCTTCTCTTTTCTGGAAAGCTAGCGTGCAATATTGGCTAGCTGATGCAGCACCTGATGAATTGCTGAAAGTACCTGCTCTGTTTGAATTATGGAGTTTCTAATGATTTTGAATTTGATTGATCTGTCCTTCCTTTCCTCCTGAGTTGGCTGGAATCAAGAATCATTTTGTAGGTAAATTATACCTACAAAATTATACTAATTATACTAAGCTTGCTTTTGAGACAAATTACCCAGATTGCTCCTTGAAGAGCCCAGAAGGGGCATCATCCAACAGTTAAGAACTGCTCAAATGTATGATTTAAAGGAACATTTAATCTGACTGTATTTGCTTTCAAATAGTTCAGCTATTCATTTTTCTTCCTTACTGTATTTCTAGCCATGAATGATTTTATTGTGAAGACTTGTTCAAAAATCAGTTTGCTTTTATTTCAATCATGGGCCAATATAAAGCAAATAACATTACAACCATTTAAAAAATAACAATAAACAATCATACGACAGCAGCAAGAATCAGTTTCTCACATCAGCCTCTCACTCATAATTCACCCCTGACCCACTGATAATTCACACCTTCCAACGACCCTGGCCTATAGTAACCTCCCCATCACAAGACACTCTTTAATGACTCATCCCAAAACCCTCACTTGACACACCCACACCTGAAGCCTTTATAAACAGAAGAGCACTGACACAGACATTCCCACAAGCTTGGAGAACAAACCTTCACCATCATGGTATAAGGTCTCCTGCTTGAGCATGGGATTGGGCTAGAAGACTTCCAAGATCCTTTCCAACTCTTATTCTGTTATATTGTCACATACATTTTTTGGTAGATTTGAGGCATCAAATAGCACTCCTGCTAGGAAAGCTGTGCCCCATCCTGATGAGCAAGTGCCAAGCTTTGATGTCACCTCTGTCCGGAAAACACTGCAGACAGTTAACATTCGGAAAGCAGCAGGCCCAGATAACATCCCTGGACGTGTCCTCAGGGAATGCACAGAGGAGCTGGCTTGTGTTCTCACAGATATTTTCAAACTCTCATTGCAGCAGGCAGTGGTCCCATTGTGTTTTAAGACGGCCATCATCTTGCCAGTGCCAAAAAAGTCCACAATTACAGGCCTCAATGATTACCGTCCGGTTGCACTGACATCCACCATCATGAAATGCTTTGAGAAGCTGATAAAGGACACTATTGTATCTAGCCTCCCGCCAGCATTTGACCCGCTTCAGTTTGCCTACCGACCAAATCGCTGTACGGAGGATGCTATTTCTTCCATTCTCCATCTGAGCCTGAAGCACTTAGAGGAAAGAAATACTCATGTGCGTTTGCTGTTTGTCGACTTCAGTTCGGCGTTTAACACAATCATTCCCCAGCATCTAGTAGACAAACTGGGCCTTTTAGGCTTAAACACTCCTTTGTGCAACTGGATTCTTGATTTTCTTACCAACAGGCCGCAATATGTGCGAGTTGGAACAAATACCTCTAATACCATTTTCTTGAGCACAGATTCTCTTCAGGGCTGCGTCTTAAGTCCGCTGCTGTTCACCCTGTTGACCCATGACTGTTGTGCTAGTTTTGCCACCAACCATATTGTGAAGTTCGCAGATGATACAACAGTAGTGGCACGCCTTATTCAGGATGACAAGGTG
Organism: Azemiops feae; assembly: GCA_023970755.1. Lineage (NCBI taxonomy): Eukaryota > Metazoa > Chordata > Lepidosauria > Squamata > Viperidae > Azemiops > Azemiops feae. The sequence goes on from JALGBA010001102.1 coordinate 166,529, forward strand.
GAAGCTTACCGCAAGAAGGTTGAGGGGTTGGTGAACTGGTGTAAGGAAAACAGCCTAGTTTTAAATACCGGAAAAACCAAAGAGATCATTGTTGATTTCAGAAAAGGCAGGCACAGCCACACTTCTCTGTGCATTAATGATTCACCGGTGGAGATGGTTACCAGCATCAAATTCCTGGGTGTGCAGCTAACGAGTAGGCTGACTTGGTCGCTCAACAGTGAGTGGTGAAGCGGGCACAGCAGTGCCTGCATTTTCTGCGCCGCATGAGAAAAGCACATCTTCCTTCCCCTGTCCTGACCACTTTCTACAGGGGGACAATCGAGAGCATCCTGTCATACAGCATCACAGTCTGGTTTGGAGGCATCACTGCTTCAGACAGGAAGACGATGCAGAGAGTGGTGAGAATGGCCGAAAAGATCATTGGCAGTTCCCTCCCTCCCATCCAGGACATAGCACAGAAGCGTTGCTTGAACAGGGTCCGTAAGATTATCTGGGACACTACACATCCTCTTCACGACCTGTTTTCCTTGTTACCTTCTGGGAGGAGGCTTCGTGGTATCCGTAGCAGAACATCCAGATTCAGCCATAGTTTCATTCCATACAGCATTAACCTTGCGAACTCTCAAGCTTCCTCCTTCCGTTATATATTCAAGATGGACAGTATTTAATATTTATTTGTAGGGATGTGGGTCTATACATAAGTTGTTCATAGTATGTTTAGGTGTGTGTCATGTATGTGTTTTACTTTGAGAGCGGGCAATTAAATTTCATTTTTGATGTGTGCCGTTGTGCCCACAGTATAAAAATGACAATAAAGGTTATCTTATCTTATCTTATCTACTTTGGGAAACCTTGAAAGTTGGTATGGAAATACCCCTAAGAATTTTAGGAGTTGGCACATTCCAACAACTCTGCCTACTAGGATTCTCCTAAACCAACTTGTTTAGATTGAAAAAGCTACTTGTATGGACAGAGAAGCATTCAAACCAACAAGAAAATAAGTCCACTTGCCAGGACTTAATTTACAGAAAATTCTACTTGGATGGCTGAGAATCTTCATTGACACACTTTCTTCTGTGATTTGAAATCAAATAATTCCTCCCCCCTCCAAAGACACATAGTTTGAATGCTAAGATTCCTGACTGTATTGAATGGGTGCACAACCAAGAGCAATAAGTCCCATATGAGCAGGGTTGGAGGGAGGACCTTCAGAGCTCTCCTTCATATTTTTCCTCCCCTTTTTTCTTAGAAGAGAACTGGGTAAAAATGGTCATGCATATATTACTCCTTTTGTGGTCCATAAACTAACAAAAACTATCCAATACAAGCAAACTCAAACATCCAAAGACAAAGAATGATCAAATCATATAATGCAAGGTTAGTGAAAATCATTATGAGGCAAAGAGATAGAAAATTGAGAGAATACATCTACAAACATCAACTGTCAGTAAGAAGAAACAATGAAAATCCTTGTTATGAATTAAAATTCCATAACATACTGATGTCCAACCACAGTTTCTATTGGAAAGGTGTAGACTTCACAGACTGACAGATCCAAAATCAAGAGAATTCCTTAAAGAATTACATTCTGAGAAATCAGCCAATAATATATGAACTGAGATGTTCTATCTACAAACCATTCAAGAAATGCTACACAAAAAGTTTCGCAGCCTGTTTCTCAAAAGCTCCTTGTCCTTTTTTTAATTGGACACTTTGAAGAAAATCAAAAAAGTGTAACATGGAAAAAGAAGGAAGAATGTAATATAGATGAATAAACTAGGATTTTAAAAATGTCATGGAAGTTATAGTTTTCTTTTTTTTATTATATATAAATTTTATTAGTTTTTACAGGGTTAGGGATGAGATGGGATCGGGATCAGGATTTGGGTTCAGGTTAGGATTAGGGTTGGGGTTAGGGTTTTTCCAAATAACATTCTTAATATTTAGCAAACAGCATAATGTCTGGGTTCATGTATTTAACAAGAAATAATAGATAATAGTTAATTATCATAAACAATATGTTAATTAATCACTCGATAGTCTTGTTACTACTAATATATATTCAAGGTTACATATCACATTCCTTTCTCTCTAACTCATGTTTCTAGCCATTGATAGGAATTATCCCATGTTCTAAAATACACTGAGTCTTCTTTCTCTTTTATCTTTAAAGTCAATCTGTCCATTTCGGCACACTCTAAAATTTTCTTAATTAATACTTCTTCAGTTGGTAAATTTTCATTTTTCCAATGTTGGGCAAATACAATTCTTGCTGCAGTTAGGACATGTAAAATTAAATATATACAATCTTTCTCATAATTTGCTCCTATTATTCCTAACAAAAATAATTCTGGTTTAAAGTCTATTTATTTTTTAGTCATTTTCTCCAACCATAAATGTATTTTTACCCAAAATCTTTTTGCTTTTGGGCATGTCCACCAGATATGATAGTAAGTACCTGGTCTTTGTTTGCATTTCCAACACTTGTTTGAAGTATTTTTAAGCACTTTTGTTAATCTCACTGGTGTCATATGCCATCTGTAAAACATTTTATATAAGTTTCCTTTATATATCACTGTTTTAGTTAATTTTACATTTCTTTCCCATAACTTTTGCTGGTGTTCTAATTCTATATTATATCCAAAGTTCTTTGCCCATATTATCATCGTTTCTTTAACTTGTTCTTCCTCCATCTTTAAGTTTAACAGAAATTTATAGAGTTTCTTAATCAGCTTTTCATCTGTTTTTAACAGTATCTGATTAAATTCCATCTGTTCCTTATAGAATCCCATTGTTTTAACATCTTTTTCATATCTCGTTTGAAGTTGCAGATATGGCCACCATGGTACATCAGTATCTTGTTCTTGTATCTTGTCTGTCTTTCAATTTTCCTTCATTGTCCAAAATATCTTTATAAGTCACAACTTTGTTGTAATTAATTAAATTTGGATAAGCGAAAGCTTCCATTGTTGAAAGCCATCCAGGTATCTTAATATAAATTTTTGCTTTTATTTTTTCCCATTCTGAAAGAAGTGCATTTCTTATAAAGTGGTTTTGAAAGTATCTATGTTAGACATGTCAAACACAAGGCCCGGGGGATGGATGCGGCCCGCAAAGTGGTTTCATGTGGCCCGCGAAGCCATCCTGGAAACAGTGAGGGAACGGCCCCTGCTGCCTTGGCCCTGGCCCAGGCCAGCTGGGAGCCAATGTACAATTTTGTGGTGACCATCTATGCTGAAATGTATTCAGTCTTAGCTCCACAAGGCCGTCTGGAAACAGCGAGGAACCAGCCCCTGCTGCGTCGGCCCCACCCCCTGCGTGCATGCTGGGGAGGTGCCACCCTTTGTGAGGAATGAAGAAATGCACCATCGCCTGGAAGTGGCCAGCAAATGGCCCTCGCCTACTTCACATATCTGGCTTGATGGGCTCTGGGGGAGGGTTTTCGGCAGGCAGCGGGGCACTCTCCTCACAGCGCTGAGAGGCTGAGCTGGGCGGCGCAAATCCAAAAAGAAGTGCGATGCCGCCCAGCCCCCAGCCTGCCTGGTTTCAGCAGGCAGCGGGGTGCTCAACACACAGCACCAAGAGCTGAGCTGAGTGGTGCGAATCTGATGAGAAGTGCAATGCTGCCCAGCCCCCAGCCTGCCCAGTTTCAGCAGGGAGCAAGGTGCAAAGCTGGCGAGCTTCGCACCTCCTGGCTCTCGGGTGCTGTGAGGAAAGCACCCCGCTGCCTGCCGAAACCGGGAAGTCTGGGGGCTGGGCAGCCTCGCACTTGTTTTCAGATTCGTGCCACCTGGCTCAGCCTCTTGGCGCTGGGAGGAGAGCGCCCCGCTGCCTGCTGAGACCAGGCAGGCTGGGGGCTGGGCGGCCTCGCGCTTGTTTTCGGTTTTGCGCCACCCGGCTCAGCCTCTCGGCGCTGTGAGGAGAGTGCCCCGCTGCCTGCCAAGACCGGGCAGACTGGGGGCTGGGTGGCGTCACGCTTCTTTTCAGATTCGTGCCGCCTGGCTCAGCCTCTCGGTGCTGTGAGGAGAGCACCTCGCTGCCTGCTGAAACCGGGCAGGCTGGGGGCTGGGCGGCATTGCACAGGTAACGTTGATTCTCATGCTGCTCATGGCATCCCCTCCCCCAGAGCCCACCAAGCCAGATATGTGAAACAGGTGAGGGTCATGTGCTGGCCACTTCCAGGCGATGGTTCGTTTCTTCATTCCTCATGAAGGGTGACAACTCCCCAGCTGCATTTCTTGCCTGTTTTTCTCCCTCCCTCATCTCAAATATTTTCCCACCACTCTGTATTTAGGAAGGAAGGAAGGAAGGAAAGAAGGAAAGGGAGGGTTTGAGAGAAGTCCTGCCTTAGTCCTGCCCTGCTGCCCTTTCACCATTCCCTTGCCCCCTCCTCCTGGCCTATCCTGGGGTCTCCCATCCTATTGCTAAGGAAGCTTTGGATACAAAGCCGGGTCTCCTCCCATGGAGAGGGAATGGGCCTCCCTGTGACTTTACCCTCGTACCCATCATGAGCAACCTGGCTAAGGAGAGCAAGAACAGCAGCAGCAGCCTTGAGGAGGAGGTAAGTGCAGCTGGGCACCCCCTTGGGGAAGTGGGGCTGGGCTTCGTGCCGCAGGTGCTCGAGGGCCAGGCTGGGCGTTTGACCTCTGCTGCCTAGGGCTCTGGGCAGCCCATGCCACCATCCAGCCCCCCCCCCCCCGCATGGCCTGAGAGGCTCCTCCAGTGGACCATGCCTTGGCACTTGCCCTGGTCCCACCCCCTTCTGCTAGAGACCCTCAGATCTGTTCCACTCCTGTCCAGGCCCCCACAGGCACCCTTGATGCAAACAATGTAGGGCTGGCCACGCCCACTCAGTAGGCCACACCCACTCCATCCACGCCCACCCAGTAGGCCGCACCCACCCTGGCCACACCGACCCAGCCCCCTGAGGGCAACCGCAATGCTGATGCGGCCCTCAATGAAATTGAGTTTGACACCCCTGATCTATGTGTTTTATTCTTCCCATACCACAGAAAGGCATGCCAACCAATTTGTAAGTCATGCCCCTCTAGGTACAATAGTCTTTTATCTCTAAGCATTATCCATTCTTTAAGCCATGTTAAAATAGATGCTTGGTAGTATAATGTCCAGTCCGGCAGTCCAAATCCTCCACTTTCTTTCGCTTCTTGTAGCATTTTCAGTCTAATTCTGGCTTTTTTTGCTTGCCAGATAAATTTCAGTATTGTTGTATTCAGTTCATCAAAAAAGACTTTTTCCAGCCTTACAGGAATCGTTTGAAATAAAAACAGTATTTCTGATAAGATATTCATTTTCACTGTTGCTATTCTCCCCAGCATTGAAAGTTATAGGTTTTTCCACTTTCCCAGATCCAATTTTATTTGTTTTAGCAATCTGACATAGTTATCTTCTTTTATTGTTATACATCTTGCTGTTAGATAAATTCCCAAATATTTGACTTTTTGTTTTTCTGTTAGATTTTTTGTTAGCACTTTAGTCTTTTCTCTGTTTATTTTCAACCCTGCCACTTCTCCACATTTTTTTATTTTCTCCATAGGTTTAATGCTTGTTTCCAATGCATCTTCCAATATAAAAACCAAGTCATCTGCAAATGCTTGTAGTTTATATTTTTCATCTTTTATCTCCAGTCCTTTAATTTCTATATCTTGTCTGATGTTTCTATTCAATACTTCCAGTATTAGTATAAATAGTAATGGAGATAGTGGGCATCCCTGTCTCGTACCTTTTTTAATATTAAAGTTTTCTGTGAAATCTCCGTTTACAATTATTTTGGCTGTTTATTTACTATAAATTGTTTTAATTACATTTATAAAGTTTTCTCCAAAGTCCATTTCCGCAAGTTGCTGAAACATGAATTGCCAGTTTACATTGTCAAACGCTTTCTGTCCATCAAGGAATATTAAAGCCATCTGTTTCCCTGGATGAATTTCATAGTACTCTTAACACATCAAGAATCATTCTTAAATTATTTTTTATCTGTCTTTTACGTAGAAAACCATTTTGGTCTGTATGTATAAATTCAATCAAAAATTTCTTTAGTCTTTCTGCTACTATTGAGGCAAAAATTTTATGTTGTTGTTGTTAGTTGCGAAGTCGTGTCCGACCCACCGCGACCCCATGGACAACATTCCTCCAGGCCTTCCTGTCCTCTACCATCTTCTGGAGTCCATTTAAGCTCACGCCTACTGCTTCAGTGACTCCATCCAGCCACCTCATTCTCTGTCGTCCCCTTCTTCTATTGCCCTCAAATCTTTCCCAGCATTAGGCTCTTCTCCAGTGAGTCCTTCCTTCTCATTAGGTGGCCAAAGTATTTGAGTTTCAACTTCAGGATCTGGCCTTCTAAAGAGCAGTCAGGGTTGATCTCTTCTAGGACTGACCGGTTTGATCGCCTTGCAGTCCAGGGGACTCGCAGGAGTCTTTTCCAGCACCATAGTTCAAAGGCCTCAATTCTTTTGCGCTCAGCCTTTCTTATAGTCCAACTTTCACAGCCATACATTGCAACTGGGAAAACCATGGCCTTGACTATACGTACTTTTGTTGGCAGGGTGATGTCTCTGCTTTTTAGTATGCTGTCTAGATTTGCCATAGCTTTCCTCCCCAGGAGCAAGCGTCTTTTAATTTCTTGGCTGCAGTCCCCATCTGCGGTGATCTTGGAGCCCAGGAAGATAAAATCTGTCACTACGTCCATTTCTTCCTCATCTATTTGCCAGGAATTGAGAGGGCCGGATGCCATGATTTTGGTTTTCTTAATGTTGAGTTTCAAGCCAACTTTTGCTCTCTCCTTCTTCACCCTCATCAAGAGGCTCTTTAGTTCCTCTTCACTTTCTGTCATTGGAGTGGTATTATCTGCATATCTTAGGTTGTTGATATTTTTTATAGTCTACATTTAATAGCGATATTGGTCTATAGTTTTTTATTTGCGTTAGATCAGAGTCTTCTTTGGGTATTAAAGTAATGTTGGCTTCAGTCCATGTATTTGGTATTTTAGCCTCCAGGAGTATTTCATTACACAGTTCTTTCAAAGTAGGACTTAATACGTCTTGTAATGATCTATAAAGCTCTGCAGATAATCCATCTGGACCTGGAGTCTTATCATTTTTTTGCCTTTTTATAACCTCTATAATCTCCATCATTGATATTTTTCCATTTAGTATATTTTGAATATTCTCTGAGATTTTTAGTAAATCTGCTTTTTTTAAATACTGCTGTATTTTTTCTTTTGGAATTTTCTCTGCTTTGTAAAGTATCTCATAATAATCTTTGATTTTTTTTTAATTGTATCATTTTGAAACTAATTCACCTCTTATATCTTGCAGCTTGTTTATCAGTTTTTTCTCTTTTTCTTTTTTCAATCTATATGCTAACCATCTGCCCGGTTTGTTGGCATTTTCAAAGAAGTTCTGTTTAGCCCTTTTAATCTGTTGAGCCATCATTTCCGTCTCAGCTTAATTTAATTTATGCTTTATTATCTGCATTTGTTCCTTAAGTTGTTTTTTTTTTGTGGGTCTATTTGTAATTCTGATTCTAACTGTGAATTCTTCCTTCAACTTAACTGTTGTTGTTTCTTTTCTTTATTCTTTTTAGCGGTATAGGTTATAGCCAACCCTCTGAAATATGCTTTAGCCGTATCCCACACATTTTGAAACAATGTTTCTTCTTTCTTGTTTATTTTGAAGAAAAAAATCTATTTCCTTTGTCGCTAGTTGTATAAATTCTTTTTCTTTCAGTATAGATTTATTCAAAGATCATCTTAATTTTTTCTTAGTTCCTCTTCAAGTCATCTTTATTGGGTTATGATCTGCCCAAACATTAGTTTCTATATCAGTGGTGGCGAACCTATGGCACACGTGCCAGAAGTGGCACTCAGAGGCCTCTCTGTGGGCACGCGCGCCATCGCCCCAGCAGAGTTTGCCAGAGTAGCGAGCATGTGGCATTTCGAAGTGACGGGGCAGGAAGTGAGCAAGCGGTGTTGGCCCCCCAGGGATGCCCTGGAAATGGTGAGGGACTGGCCCCTACCACCCTGGCCCTGCCCAACCCGGTGGCCCCCAAGGCGCGTGCACAGGAGGTGGTGAGCGCATGGGGGCCGACAGCATCTGGCAGCAGGGGCTGCGTAGCCTGCTGTGAATACTAGGCTGGCCCTCCAGCAGCAGTGCTGCGGTGGCACCGGCAGCACATAGAGTTGGGGGAGCATGTGATGTGGACCATGGACACACCTACTCCATCCCATCTTTTTTTGGTTGGAGAGGACGAGCCTCCTGCCCACCGCCCCACCTGCCAGGGACCCCCTGGATCTCCCCCAACCCTGCCCAGCCCCCACAGGCGTCCTCTCCCACGAGCAACATCAAGGTGGCCACGTCCACCCTGGCCACGCCCACCCAGTCTGCAGTGACCAGCGCAGCCACGCCCACCTAGTGGGCCACCCCCCCCCTGAGGGCACCACAATGCTGATGCAACCCTGGCACTTTGCGATAAATAAGTGGGTTTTGGGTTGCAGTTTGGGCACTCGGTCTCTAAAAGGTTCGCCATCACTGTTCTATATCAATTTCTTGTATCATTGTATTAAGTTCCAAAGATGTCCATATCATATCAATTCTAGACCGTGATCTGTGTCTATTTGAGTAAAATGTATATTGTAATTTCTTTGGATTTTTTTCTCTCCATATATCTTGGATACAAAGTTCTTCTGTCATTTTTAAAAACGCTTTAGGTAATATATTTCCTCCTTTCCTCCCTTGTTTAGCACTTTTATAGTCCAAAGTTCCATCTGTTATTGCATTAAAGTCTCCCATTATACAAAGATTTTGATAGTTTAAATCTAATATTTTTAATATAATTTTTGGTAAAATTGTTTATCGTTTGGTGCATATATTGCTACCATCAGTATCTGTTTTTGATCCATCAGTATTTCCACCATTAATATTCTCCCCTCTTCACCCGTATAAATTTGTTTAGGGTTCATTGTTTCTTTAATGTATAGAGCTATTCCTCTTTTCTTTTGTAGTGCTAATGCAAAGTGAAGTTTACCGATTTTCGGTTGTTCTAACAAGTTATAATGTTGTCTCTTAATATGTGTTTCTTGGAGACAAATTATATCCATTTTTTATTTTTGTATTAATGTAAAAAATTTTCTCCTTTTTGAGGGCCACTCTCCTTCTCCATCTCTCAATTATATCTAGGTCTTAATCTTCTAGTCGATCTTATCTGTCTCTTATCTCTTGGTTTTGCTCCTTCTTCTGTATATGTGTTTTTAATTTCTTCCTCCTCTCTTGGTTTAACTGCACCTTCTACTGCCATTTCTTCCTGTTTCTCTGTTTCTCTCTTTGTACCAGATTCAGAGTCACCTCCTTCCAGAAATGCTCCACGGTTGTCAAAGAATTCCATTGGTTTAAGTGGCGTATCCAATCTATATCTTTTCGTATCCCAGTAGATTAAAATCCCTTCTGGAATCAGCCATCTGATATTCACTCCTTTTTCAATTAATTTCCTAGTTAGAAACTGGTATTCTCTTCGGGATTCTCTTATTCTCCTAGGAATTTTTTTGAGGACTCCAATTTCTTTTTCTTTGTATTTCAAAGGTTCATCTCTTACTCTTCTCAGAATCTCATCTCTTATAGATCTTTTGAGAAATCTAACATGTACTTCCCTGGGGACTTTATTTCTTCTAGCATAGTTTGAGTTGACTCGATAGATCTGATCTAATTCTCCTTGCATTTGCTGTTTCCCAATTCCCAATTTCCCAATTAATGCATCTGCCAATAATTCCGTTATCAAGTTTAGGAGATCCTCTTCCTTATCTTCCATTATATTTTGAAATCTTAAAAAGTATGAGGCTCTTTCCATCTCCATCCCAGCTATCGATTCTTCTAGTTCTCCATTTATTTGCATCAATTTCTGATTTTCATCTTTTAAGACTTCTAATTTCTGATCAACCTCGGTTGATTTATCTTCTATTTTTTGGATTCTTTGTTGATTATCTGTAATCATCTGTTTAAAATTTTCAAATTGAAAGTCCATGTTGTTAATTTTTTTATTCATTTTATCAAAATCACTTCTCATCTCCTCATGATTTCTCGTTGTAACCACCATGTGCATAGCGATTGCCTTTTGAATTGCTTGTAGAGTCGCTTGAGTTTCCTTTTGGAAGTTAGTAGCCTTTTCTTGTTGGAGCATTGTATCAATTGATCTCTGATAGACTGGACTTGCAGAAGCAGAAGAGGGAACAGAAGATCCTTTTTTTCCAACTCTAGATAGATTAGGGATGCTCATCTTTATCTTTTAATCATACTTTATAATCCACCAAGTAAATCCAAATTTATAATCCAACAGGCTCCTAACAAATAGGAGAGGTAAATAATAAAAATAGTGAGTGGTAAAAAAGAGCAAAAAAGAAAAAAGAAAAAAGGAAACAAATTTATATACCAAAATTTGTAATCCAAAGTGTTCTGTTCAAAGAGATTTCTTGTTATTCACTCTTTCAAAACAGCTTGTAAAAATTCCAGGTCAAGCTGTATTTGTAATCCAGGGAAATCAGATGACTTCAAAAACAATTTTTATTTATAATTGTAATCCATCTGTAGAAAAGGGCAATCCAAAAAGAGTCTTTTCTTTTTCAGCCACAATCTTCAGGACTATAAATTCCAAGGGCCGCAAAATGTTTAAACTATAAACTGTGTCTGGGCATACAGCCAAGTTTTAAAACTCCAATCAAAGCAACTCGTAAGATAAAGAAAAGAGAAAAAAAGCAAGATTAAATGTAGTTCTCAGTTTTGCCACTAGATGTCATTAGATGTCCATTCCCACCATACTTTAAAAAAAGAAGTTTAAGATTTAAGAAGTTAAAACCCGATGGTTTCCAAACAAGGAATAAACAAAAAAGATTTATAAATCCAAAAGTTTTCCGAATTATCCTTCTTTTATGCCTCAATTATCTTCACAATATTGTTATAGGTCAGTTTTAATTTCCCCAAAGCTTAAACTGCCTCTTATAGTTCAGGAGGAGGGGTAAGGAAACCCCCCCTTTCCTGGAGCGTGGGGATTTCTTGTTTTTGAATGCTTTTTCACTTGTAGAGAGATAAGGAAAGTAGTCTCACCCAGATCAGCTGTTTTACTTTCCGCTTTTAGAATTCGTTGTCTCCGACAATCAGCTGCTTCTGGCGGACCGCATGGGTGCGGTCAGCCTTTCTTCCTGCCGGTCCCGAGGGCTCCTTTGGATCAAGCGGGCCAGCTACTGCTGGCCCGCAAACTGCAAAGTTTCACCCTTTAGCCAGTCGCCTCTATGAGGCGACTTTCGCTCCTATTGGACTCCCCAGCTGATAGAAATCGGGCTTGGGGAACAGAGCTTCATTCCCCAGTGCCCATCTTGCAGCGACGTCACCGGAAACTCCCCGGAAGTTATAGTTTTCTAATATATCATTCATTCATTCATTCATTCATTCATTCATTCTGCCCTCCCACTCACTCTCAGTGACTCTGAATGGCTTACAAACAGTAAAAACCCAGGATAAAAGAACAAAAAACAATAACCCCCCACACCCTTGGCGAGAACACATAATAAAATAAGACAGTCCCTTAGAACAGGGCTTTTCAACCTTTTCACCCATTGTACCACTTTTAGGATATGGCAACATCCGAGTACCACCAGTCGCCTAGCAAGATGTCAAAAACATGATGACCCCCTCCCCAAAAAAGGAAAAAAGTGATAAAGTACAAGTAGTCCTCGACTTACAACAGTTCGCTTAGTGACTGTTCGAAGTTACAATGGCACTGAAAAAAGTGCCCCCCAAGCCACAGCCGAGCAGGACACCTGCCTGCCGCCCGGGGGCGCTCTTCCTCCTGTCCGAGGTTTTCATTGTTGTGAGCATTTCTGTTGAGGATTGGCAGCAGGGGTGGGGTGGGGTGGGGGTTATTTGGTTTTTATTCCCCCCTTCTGCTGGGTGGTTGCAGCAGGTTTTGGTCACTTCACATAACCCTGGGACACTGTGACCGTCATAAATATGAATCAGTTGCCAAGTATCTGAATGTAAATCACAAGACCCCGGAGATGCTGCAACATTCCAGCTGATCGGTGCTTCTTCTGGGCTCAGCAGAAGCGCCAGGATCAGTGCTGCTTTCCAGCTGATTGGTGCTTCTTCAGGGCTCAGCAGAAGCACCAGGATCAGCGCTGAGCTCCAGCTGGAGCCTGGCGCTGATCCTGGCACTTCCACTGAGCCCTGACAGCCCTACAGCTCCAGCCATCTCTCGCTCAGGCTTCTGTGGTGCTGCCACCGGTTCAGATCATTCCCCTCCCCCGCTACTTTTCCAGGATGGTCGCGTACCACCTGCCAGGTGCCAATGTACCACAGGTGGTACCCGTACCACTGGTTGAAAAGCCCTGATCTAGTCCATCCCCCTAGTCAGGCAGGAAACACTATACCATTTCAGACAAATGGCTGTCCAGTCTCTTCTTAAAAACTTCCAGTGTTGGAGCATTCACAGCTTCTGGAGGCAGGTTGTTCCACTGATTAATTGTTCTAACTGTCAGAAAATTTCTCCTTAGTTCTAGGTTGCTTCTCTCTTTGGTTAGTTTCCATCCATTGCTTCTTGTCCTGCCTTCAGGTGCTTTGGAGAATAGTTTGACTCCCTCTGCTGCCTTCTCAATTCTCGCTTTGTATGTATTTCTTCTTAAGGTTTGGTCTTATGCAGCCAGAATTAACTACTCTGTTTGTTTAAATTTCCAGCTTTTAGCCACTGCCAGGCCTTGTTATTATCTGCTTTGTATGCTATTTTTTTTTAATGTACTGGTTATTTAATACTTTGTCTTCCCGTGTCTCTTTTCTCTTCTTCATCTGGTCTTTCCTATAGACCATTTTGGACTCTCCAATACTCAGTAAGCCTGATATACTAACTTCAATGTATCTTCACTCTCTTCACTATCCTTCAGATACTCTTCCAATGCTATTTTTTCTTCTTCAACTATCTGATGTATTTGCAACATTCCACACCCACCTATTTTCCTTGGTATGTAGAGTCTGTCAACATATCTGCATGGATTCATTATCATTGTTTTTCTTGCCTTTCTACTCAAAGCTTTCAGTTCTGCTTGAATCCAGTCCACTATTCCATGTTTGGAACTGCCCACATGTTAATTGCCTTGATGTTATTTCCTCCACTGAGTTTGGACTTCTCTACCAGTAAGTTAGAATCGAAAAAATTTCTTGTATGAGAAGTGAAAAGTTTTCAAACAAACAAACCAAAAATCAAAAACCATAGGCCAGTTTTCTTGTTTTTTCATCAATTTTGGAGGGACATCCAGTTCTTGGTAATGTCACTGTTGTCCAATATTTTCTTCACTTGTTGATGACTGTCTTCACTGTGTTCCATCCACTTGTTGATGACTGTTTTTACTGTGTTCCATTCAATGCTTGGAAATTTTTTAATACCCTTTTTCTGACTGATACCTTCCAACAATGAGATCCCTTTGTAAGCACTTTGCAGACCATGACTTTTGCTGCAAGAGGCAACTGAATAAATGTCAGAAAAGTCCTATCGTAGCTGAGCTTTATATAGGCTTGATCAGAGTAACTTTAATTGATGGCAGGTGTATACTGACTGCTATTCAACATCAGTTTGAATATGTTCTGAACACAATCACATCCCTATTTATAACAAGCTTTACACACTTATGCAACCAAATTACTGTAAGCTTTTTTATTATTATTCCCCCCCAAACAATTTCAGTTTATTTTTCAATTGAATTATACAGCCTATAGATTATATCAGGCATGTCAAACTCACGACGTCATGCGACATCGCAGGACGTATTGTGACTTTCCCCCCATTGCCGGCAATGGGGTGGGCGCGATTTCGGCGTGACGCATATGGCCCGCGGGCCGGCAGTTTGACATGCCTGGGTTATATTAAAAGTGTGTGTGGGGGGGAAATCTCATTTATCTGATTTTTTATATCTCAAAAAAGTGACATTTTAACAGGGTTGTGTAGACTTTTTATATCTAGAATTCCTTATTATAGATAAAAAAAACATCAAGAGTTAAGTTGATTCAGAAGAATGCTCTTTAGTTCCTGGTAATACTTCCATATAATATATCTTGTAATAATAACAATAATTCATTAAGCCTCCATCTAGTCAGTTTCTATTTGCTCTAACGATTATTGTGAGTCGTATAAGTAGCAGCTGTCACTTCCATATGTATTAGATTGTTTAGCAAAGAACTAAAAATATAGTGTGTGCCTATTCTTGAATATATTTTATGAACTGAAGAGTAGTAGATATATGTTCCCTCTGAAGGATGTTTATATCTCCACACTTCCAAGAATAACAATGGCATATAAGCTGAAAGATTTTGAGGAACTTCGCAGAAATTTCTTTTGGATGAAATTGTTTTATTCATATTTGGGAGAAAAAAACTCATTCATGAATATCTCAAAGAATTAAGATATATCCATCTGAGCATAATGAGGCAGTTGTTATCTTTTCCAGATTTTCCAGTCTGAAAGCATATTATAAATCTTCCTTCTTCTTGAACTTGTTTCTCAATATCCATGGCATATATCGTTTTTTTCTGTCTATCCAAAGCAATCAATTTTTGACCCAGTTGCTTACTTTCTAAGAGAAATCCATGATTATTATTATTTTTTTAATATATTTTATTGGATTTTTATGGGGGTGGGAAGGTTACATCAAAGTGCTTAGGAAACACCGTGGAGATGGGTATATCAAACATCCAAAAGAAAAAACACAGATATATAGCTCAACTTGATTCATTGAAAATTCCCTCTCTAATTCCCTCATATAGTATTACATATTCAAATTAATACATTTCTAAATAAACTTCAAACAATCCTATCAAACGTCAATCACATTTCAATTATAAAAATCCAAATCCTGTTTTTAGGCTTTACTAATTTACAGTTACCATATTCCAATTAGCCTTAAATAGACATATTATTAACACTTCGGGTGTCCTTCATTTCCCTTTTTAACATAATAATTATATCTAAAATGAGTATATTATTCCCACAATAACATTCTTATGTTTTCTTCATTAATACCATTTCTTCTCTTGTCACCAATCCCTCTTATTCTTCTTCTATTACAAAATAATTATCTTATTTAAAATAAAAATATCAGTCCAATAGATACATTTCTATCTGTTTAAATATATATTCTATCAATTCATCTATGTCTATAAAAAGTCTTTTTAGCCCAGTAGATAAAGTTTACCTCTCCAAATAATTATCATATCTAAAACAAAATATTATTACAAAGGATATCCTCTTACAGAATTCACGTACTCCGTTAGTTATTAAATCAGTCAAAATCTCAAAAGCCTTTTTAAACCCATTAAATGAAATTTTAAAACACATTTTTAAATCTAACTCTAGGTTTCTTTCTGTGCCACACCGGTTTCCATAATAAAATTCCTGCATCATCAAACCACAATATTAGAAAATCAGTATTTCTCAACGCTTCAGATTGGTCAAAGTTCTCTTCCCTTTCTTCTAGTAGCCTTTGGATGGTGGAAGCCGTTTTATTCCATGTTGTAGTTACTAGTTGTTTATCCACATTATCACAATTTTCAATAACTTGTATCTGGGTGTCAGTCTCTATTGGTGTTGATGCTTCAGGCATCTCAGTTAAAGTTATTCTTTGATCATCAAGCTTCTCCATAAATTGTATTTGGGGTTGTATAAAGTTGATTTGTTCCTTAGTTTCCACAGTTTCTCCCGGTATAATATCATAGTTGAGTTGTAGGTATGGTTTCTCTTTAGGTTGTATATATTGCTCACTAGTCTCTTTAGCGCCACTCTGCTCCTTCTCCACTGTTCTTCGACCTATAACTTGATCTGTCAAAATTTGGAAGTAAGAGTTCATATCCTCCGTGGCTTCCAAGATTTTTTCCAGTATAAGCTCATAATCCAGCTGTGTGTTAAGTACCTCCATGTCAGTGGTGAAAGGATCTTTTAATCTTTTAGTGAAGGCTATATTTCATAAAAGTCAACAAATATTCACCTCCAATTCTTAGTAGACCAAATCACCACACAGCTGTTTCAGTTATCTTACTCTTATCATCCTTTGAAGGTTAAAGCCATCCTCCAGCAATGAAAAAAAAAATACAGTTGCAGTAACACTTTTCGTCACAAGATGTCCTCAGCAGGCTATAAGGTCTTTCTTTCCAAGTTAATAGATTTTTTTTGTTTTTCACATTAAAAAAATAAAGAAGAAAGGCCTCTCCAAAATAGTAAATAACGTAGTTATAATAGTAATAATCAAAAATAGAAATGTTTTCAGGCTCCCTCAGTATTCCAGGAGTTGAATAGTCAATAAAAAATTAACTGGTTTATTTTTTTTCAATTCCCAAAGCTGTTTTTCCCAAGTGCCCAAATGCTGCTCTCTCACAGCAGGGAAGTAATTCAAATACAAAAGTTTTTTACAGGAGAGTAATTAGGGAAAGAAGAGGCAGCAAAGGTCTCACCCGGATTCTCCACGGGGGTTCTTTATGCTTAGTTGTTCTTCTGGCTTTCGGCTGGCGCAGCAAAGTGATCGTCCATTTTACTGGCCGATCTTTTCTCCGACGGCCCTAAGGAGCTTGCTCGGACTGAGGAAGGAGCTGCCGCCCTTCCCCCTTCCCCCATCAACGAGGGCGACTTTCGACCCGATTAAGGGTCTACCGGCGGAGGGAAAACAGCCGGTGGGAGAGACGGATCTCTCCGTGCGACTGCGTGTGCCGCGATCCGGAACCAGAAGCCCATGATTATTTTTAATATGTCCTTAGAACAGAGGTCCCCAACCTTTTGGGCACCAGGGACCATTTCCGTGGAGAGAGGTTTTTCCACGGACTGGAGGGTGCGTGGTTTTGTGGGCTGCCTGCATCCTGTGGATGGGGCTTTGTTTGTTTGTGCAGACCGGTTGCTGGCATGCCGCAGCCCAGTACTGGTCCTTAGAAGACATGTTTTTGTTCTTTTTTGTTAAAAAAATATATTACCTTTTAAAGGAGCTATTCAGATGACTAATATTACTTGAGAATATTTCGATTTTATCCATCCTAACTAACCTTGAATAAATTAATGTGGAAGTACAAGTTGTTTGGTCCAGTTTTCTTTGGTCTGTTTTTTATCTTGATCTATTACAGTCTCAATTAATGGATTTCCATGTTTTAAGAGAATTTCACTTCTTTTTAGTTCTGGTATTCCGTCTTTAATTTTAGAATATGTGAATTTGATCAAGTATATTCTATGGCAGTTTTCCATTTTGTACTATGCAAGAATGTATTCTGTAGGTTTCTTTAAATTACAAATTTTCATCTATATCTAGGTCAGAATAATTCTCAAGTACATCTTTTTTCATTTCTCTTTCCATATCTTTTTTACTGAAATCCTCAAGATATATTTTTGAAACATAAAATTGTGTTTGCATATTTCTCTTTTTTACTAGTTCTAATTTGGGTTCCAATTTACTCAGTTCTGTCTCCTGAGACTTCTGAAGACAATATCGGATGTTCTGACTTCAGTTCTTAATTTCTTCATTTTGATGTTTTACTCATTGATTTATTATATATATAATTAATATCAGCTTGAGAGGACTTGAATTTTGCTTTTAGATGTTGATGTATTGACTGAACTAAAGTAACGAGATTATTTTCCTTTCTGTGCATGTCTTATGTTAGAATTTTTTTAAGTTGAGGAAAGACAGTGGAGGGATCAAGCTTGATTTCTTCCATGTTGGATTCTTCTCTGCTATGTTTTGTCCTACTCAGATTAAGTTAGTAAATAATATATTAAAAAAATAATTTTATACTTAGAATTCCTATTCATTAAATTAAAAAGATTACCATGGAATTATTTGAAAGTTCAGTAATATTCATTTACATAATATATAAATGCTTGCTCTTAATATTAGTTCTTAAAAATTAAATGCCATTTCCATTATTAATATAAAATTGAACATTTAATTTAATTTTGTCCTCATGTTGGAGCTCCCTCTTGTGGCTAAAAATACATATAAAAGATTTTTTAAAAGCCAGTTTTAGCCATTATGAATATTGTAGTTTTAATGATGCATGTCAGATTGGAGCAAACAGAATAGAGCAGTACAAGCAGATGTTTCCAAATTAAGCTTTAGCTGTGTAATTGCACTGAAGAAATTTGAAATCAAGGTGTTGATGCCTTTGAATTTTTCATTAAAAAAGACAAGATAATAAAAGTAATAAGTCATTTAACTCAGACTGTGGTGCTCATTTCCCAGCCCATTAAGCTCCATTTGTGTTCAGCACATCACCCAAACTTCAATGGCAAGGGAATAAAAATTACTGTGCAGTAATATTTGTGCTGTTATGTAAACTATCAAAAAAGCTGAACATTTGCCTATGACTGAATTTTCATATAATAGCTCTATTTATTCTTCTACTTTCCTGCCATATTTTCAAGCTTCTTATCTCTACCCTTTACATCAGTGACTTGCTTTTTTCCACCCTTCTCCATCTAGAGATTTTGGCTTCATGTAAGAACTTAAGGCAGCACAATACAGGTAGTCCTTGAGATATCACTGTAATGGAACTTGGCCATTATGGTTGCGTGTTGCTAAGTGAATCAGCTTATTTAACAATTCCCCATCCCTCCTCTCCCCAATGCTGTCATTAAATGAATGTGCCTGTCGTTAAATGGAGAACAGGATGCCTCTAGGCCAGTGATGGCGAACCTTTTAGAGACCGAGTGCCTAAACAACAACCCAAAACCCACTTATTTATCGCAAAGTGCCAGGGTTGCATCTGCATTGTGGTGCCCTCGGGGGGCGTGGCCCACTGGGTGGGCGTGGCCTGGATGGCGTGGCCAGCTCAACGTCACTTGTGTCAAGGGTGCCTGTGTGGCCCTGGGGTGGATCCGAGGGTCTCGGGCAGAGGGGGGTGGGAACGGGGCGAGTGCCAGGGCATGGTCCAATGGAGGAGCCTCACCGTCCCTCTCAGGCTGTGCAGGGGGCCCCCTGGATGGTGACACGGACTGCCTGGAGCCCTGGGCAGCGGAGGTCAAGCGCCCAGCCCGGCCCTTGAGCTCCCACGTCACCGGGACCTCACAGCCCTGCCTAGCCCAGCCGCACTTCCCCGAGGGGGCGCCCAGCTGCACTTACCTCCTCCTTGAGGCTGCTGCTGCTGTGCTCGCTCTCCTTTGCCAGGTTGCTCATGGTGGGTGCAGGAGGGCAAAGTGCATGGGTCAGAGGGAGGCCCAGTCCCTCTCCATGCGAGGAGACCTGGCTTTGTAACCAAAGCAGCAATAGGATGGGAGACCACCAGGGGATGGCAAAAGGGCAACAGGACTGCTGGTAGCCAAGTGCTAAGGCAGGACTTCCCTCAGGCCCTCCCTCCCTTTCATTCCAATTTCCTTCCTTCCTTCCTTCCTTCCTTCCTTCCTTCCTTCCTTCCTTCCTTCCTTCCTTCCTTCCTTCCTCCCTCCCTCCCTCCCTCCCTCCCTCCCTCCCCTCCTTCCCTGCCTCCCTCCTTTTCATTCCCATCTCCTTCCTTTTCTTTCTTTCTTTCTTTCTTTCTTTCTTTCTTTCTTTCTTTCTTTCTTTCTTTCTTTCTTTCTTTCTTTCTTTCTTTCTTTCTTTCTTTCTTTCTTTCTTTCTTTCTTTCTTTCTTTCTTTCTTTCTCTCCCCTCCAGGAAGGGACAAGGGGAGGGGGAGAGGTTGGCAGCGCTTCTCTCAAAGAATAACAGAGTTACATTAACATCTTTTGTCTTAAAAGAAAAACACAATAACAAGAGTTTTCAATGATACAAACAACTTTTTATTGAAAGGTAAAAGTTTGCATTTGGCATGCTTTTGAACAATTAATGTGATTTTTGCTGTTGTATGCATGCTGATAATTTGTCTAACCTTGGTTCATACTTTGTAAGTTTGAGAGCAACACATGCAGCATTCAGATCATCTGTTAGTCTGTTTCTGGTGTCAGATTTAATATAATTCAAAGCTGAAAACAGCTGCTCACAAGCATAAGATGATCCAAACAAAGTATAAGGAAAGCAATCCCAAGTGCTTTCATTGACTTAAAATTATTTGGCAGAGAATTCCACATTTTAAGGATTTCATTTTCAGAACTAACTGTGCTGTCCTTTGTCATCATTTCTATCTTCTCAAGTGTTTCACGGAGGTCATAGAATTTATTTTTCCAGACAGAGCTTTCTTGAAATTCCAATAGCTCCATTTCCAGATTTCCTAAATCTAACCAGTGTAAGCAGGAAAGATCAAGTTCTTCAAATTTGGCTTTATCTGGAGAAGTAAGAAAACACAGGGTTGTCTCCATCTTATGGAACTGTAAAAATCTGTTACTAAAATTCACCTTTGCAGCTGCTACAATGCTAGAAAATTCCTTGTAGATTTCCTGATGGCTTGTAGGATTGTCTGCAAATGTTGTAAAAGTTTCTAAATGCATTTTTAGATTTTGAAAATATTTCAGCTGCCTACTTTCAAGGTCTCTTTCAAAAACCTGCAGTTTTCTCTCAAGTGTTTTGATATCACAAAACATCTTTTCTGCTGTTTTCCCTACATCTTGTAGTTGTTTGTTCAGTACATTGAAGTGTAGTGTAAAATCTGTAAAAAAAACATGAGGTTGGTAAGCCAGGCCATATCAGTGAGCTGTGGATATTCCTGCCCTTTTTCATTCATAAACAGCCTAATTTCATCTAAGCAGGCTACATATCTCTCCAGGACTCGTCCTCTGCTCAGCCACTAGACATTATTGTACATAAGTAAACAATTATACTGTGCCTAAACCTCCTCAAGAAGTGCTTGAAACTGTCGAAAATTCAGAGCACGAGCCATGATGTAATTCACCATTTTTGTGACATCTTTGAGCAGACATGTCAAACTCGCGATGTCATGTGACGTCGCGCAACGTATCGGAATGGTTTTGCCATTGCCGGCAATGGGGTGGGCGTGGCTTCCAGATGATGCATCCGGCTCACGGGCCGGCAGTTCGACACCCCTGTCTTTGAGGACATCGTAAAAATTTTTTGCTGCATTCCCTGAGCTTCTTGATGTGTAATACAATGGAACTGAATGACTTGATGTTTTGTTTCTTTAACAAAGAACTGTATTAAACCAGATGTTGCCCCCACCAGAGAACGTGCCACATCACTAGTAATTGAAACCACTTTTTCTGGTCTTATGTCTTGTGACAAAAAAGCCTTCATCACAGCATTGTAGATAACAACAACAACAACAACAACAACAACAATAATAATAACAATAATAATAATAATAATTAAAAAAAAAAAGTTGGAAGGGACCTTGGAGGTCATCAAGTCCAACCCCCTGCTCAGGCAGGAAACCCTATACCATTTCGGACAAATGGCTGTCCAGTCTCTTCTTAAAAACTTCCAGTGTTGGAGCACTCACCGCCCCTGGAGGCAGGTTGTTCCACTGGTTAATTGTTCTAACTGTCAGGAAGTTTCTCCTTAGTTCTAGGTTGCTTCTCTCCTTGATTAGTTTCCATCCGTTGCTTCTTGTCCTGCCCTCAGGCGCTTTGGAAAATAGCTTGACTCCCTCTTCTTTGTGGCAGCCCCTGAGATATTGGAACACTGCTATCATCTCCCCCCTCGTCCTTCTCTTCATTAAACTAGACATACCCAATTCTAGCAACCGTTCCTTATATGTTTTAGCCTCCAGTCCCCTAATCATCTTTATTGCTCTTCTCTGTACTCTTTCTAGAATCTCAACATCTTTTTTACATCGTGGTGACCAAAACTGGATGCAGTATTCCAAGTGTGGCCTTACCAAGCATTGTAAAGTAGTATTAATACTTCCCATGATCTTGATTCTATCCCTCTGTTAATGCAGCCTAGCACTGTGATGGCTTTTTTGGCAGCTGCAGCACACTGCATATTTAAATGATTGTCCACTAGGACTCCAAGATCCCTTTCACAGTTACTACTATTCAGCAAGGTACCCCCTATACTATCTACCCCTTGTGTTCTTTCAGGCAAAGACACCAGCTCTTTCACCAGCTCTTCTCTCATGATGTCACCAACAGCATAACGCAAAATTACTGCTAGCCTTGCATGATTATTTATATCTGTGCTTTCATCCAAGCACATGGAGTAACAGGCTGCCTTTTGTAAGTCAGCGGTGAGCTGCTGACTAACATCACTTGGCATGTGCTGGACTCTTATCTTTAACCGTATTTCTGCTAAGTGGCAGAGATGTGTTGAATAAAATTCAGAATACTCTAGTATTCATCCACATGCCCCCATCCTTGTACTGTACACTAACTAAACTGGGGCAGTTATTCCCAGATTTGGCAATCAAAATATTGAAATTATATGTCATGTATCAATTGTAATGGGAAGAGCCCTCATTATATTCTCTTAAAATTCTAATCAATTTGCTATGCTGCTTTGAAGCTAAGCAATATATACGTGTGTTTGTGTGTGTGTGTGAAAACCTTAGCTGCTCATTGTAATATATACTATTGTCAGCTGTTCTGTCACCTCTGTTAAGGAACATCCCTTCTTCACTAAATACAGATAGTCCTCCACTTGCAATCATAGGAATGCTGCAATGGTCATAGGTGTGAAAAAATACTTTAAGTCACTTTTTTCAGTGCTGTTGTAACCTCAGATGGTCATTAAATGAATTCTTGTAAGTCAAAGACTACCTGCATATGCTGTCATAGTTCCGACTAATGGAACACTTCAAAGAACTTCCAGGCATTGTTTTATTTTGAAAAGTCTTTAATCAGGAACACAGTGTCGGCACAGCATGGATGGATGCCAAGATCTGAATTTCTCTTACTTGTGCATGACTTATCCGGCTAAACCCCTCCCCTATTTTGCAGTCATGAATCACACTTTCCAATTAGCCTGAAGGGCAAAGATTCACTTCCGTTCCTTATCCCGCGCTTTCCTTATCAATCTCCTCCCTTCCTATTGTCATCTGAATTAACTTTAAAAATACCAGACAGTTCTGCATATCTTGTCAAAGCAATAATATCCAATATTAACAGCATTGACATCCGGCCCCCCTTACAAAAAGGATAGGTCCTGTATGTGAACAAAAGCATATGTTAATGACTAGTTTTCAGTTTGTTGAGGTGTTTCGCATGAAACCTTTTGATGAGTCTGTCAGCTTTCACCTCACTGGATTTCACCCAGGTGGCTTCAGACAACGGGTATCCCTTCCATTGTACTAGGTACTGCAATCTCCCTTTAAAAATTCTAGAGTCAAGAATACGTTTCACTTCATAGTGGGTCTGTCCCGCAACTACGAGGGGCCCGGGTGCCTTCTTAGGGGGAGGTCTTAAAGTGGAGCCCCTATAAGGTTTCAACAAGCTGCAATGGAATACAGGGAGGGAGGGAGAAAAACAGGCAAGAAACGTAGCTTGGGAGGTGTCACCCTTCGTGAGGAATGAAGAAATGCACCATCGCCTGGAAGTGGTCAGCACATGGCCCTCGCCTACTTCACATATCTGGCTTGATGGGCTCTGAGGGAGGGGTTTCAGCAGGCAGTGGGGCGCTGTCCTCACAGCACCGAGAGGCTGAGCCAGGTGGCGCAAATCCAAAAAGAAGTGTGATGCCGCTCAGCCCCAGCCTGCCCGATTTCTGCAGGCAGCGGGACGCTCTCCTCACAGCGCCAAGAGCTGAGCCGGGTGGCGCGAATTCAAAAATAAGTGTGCTGCCACTCAGCCCCCAGCCTGCCCGATTTCAGCAGGCAGCAAGGTGCAAAGCTGTTGAGCTTCGCACTGCCCGGCTTAGCCTCTCAGCACTGTGAGGAGAGTGCCCCGCTGCCTGCCAAAACCGGGCAGGCTGGGGGCTGGGTGGCATCGTGCTTCTTTTCAGATTTGCGCTGCCTGGCTCAGCCTCACGGCACTGTGAGGAGAGCGCCTCGCTGCCTGCCAAAACCAGGCAGGCTGGGGGCTGGATGGCATTGTGCAGGTAACGTCGACTCTCACGTTGCTCATGGCGTCCCCTCCCCCAAAGCCCACCAAGCCAGATATGTGAAGTAGGCGAGGGCCATGTGCTGACCACTTCCAGGCGATGGTGCATTTCTTCATTCCTCATGAAGGGTGACACCTCCCCAGCTGCGTTTCTTGCCTGTTTTTCTCCCTCCCTCATCTCAAATATTTTCCCACCACTCTGTTCTAAGGAAGGAAGGAAGGAAGGAAGGAAGGAAGGAAGGAGAGGGAGGGTCTGAGGGACGTCCTGCCTTAGTCCTGCCCTGCTGCCCTTTCACCATCCCCTTGCCCCCTCCTGGCCTATCTTGGGGGTCTCCCATCCTTTTGCTAGGGAAGCTTTGGATACAAAGCCGGGTCTTCTCCCATGGAGAGGGAGCGGGCCTCCCTCTGACTTTGCCCTCATACCCATCATGAGCAACCTGGCTAAGGAGAGCAAGCACAGCAGCAGCAGCCCTGAGGAGAAAGTAACTGCAGCTGGGCACCCCCTTGGGGTAGTGGGGCTTGGCTTGGTGTCGCGGGTGCTTGTGGGCCGGGCTGGGCATTTGACCTCTGCTGCCCAGGGCTCCGGGAAGCCCGCGGCATCATCCAGCCCCCCCTCACATGGCCTGAGAAGAACAGTGAGGCTCTTCCAGTGGACCATGCCTTGGCGCTTGCCCCGGTCCCACCCCCTTCTGCCAGGGACCCTCAGATCTGTCCCACTCCTGCCCAGGCCCCCACAAGCACCCTTGAAGTGAACGATGTAGAGCTGGCCATGCCTACCCAGTAGGCCACACCCACTCCAGCCACGCCCACCCTGTAGGCCACGCCCACCCTGGCCACACCTACCCGGCCCCCCGAGGACAACCGCAATGCTGATGCGGCCCTCAATGAAATTGAGTTTGATACACCTGGTGTAGCTGGTGCTGCTGTGCACAGAATTATTGTATGCCACCTCTGCAAAAGGGAGGAGGTCAGTCCAGTTTGTCTGTTGGTAGGAAACGTAGCATCTGAGATATTGCTCCACCATTTTGTTAGCGGATTCTGCAGCCCCATTGGTGGCCGGATGAAAAGCAGATGATAAGCCTTGAGATGATCCAATAAATTTAAGGAAACTTCTCCAAAACTTCATGGTGAATTGCACCCCCCTGTCCGAAATTATTCACTTAGGGGTGCCATGCAGTCAGTCGTTGGGCAGATGGGAGTCCTTTGCAGGCGATGAAATGAGCCTGCTTCGAAAACAGGTCTATCACAGTCCAGATCACAGTATTTCCTCTACTTTCAGGTAGGTCTACGATAAAGTCCATAGCTATTTCTTCCCATGGTTGAGAAGGGTCTGCCATCGGCTGCAGTAACCCAGGGATTTTCCCTGGGATTCTTTTCATTGTGGCACATACGGTACAACTCTTTACATAGTTTTCCACATCCCGTTTCAGCCCCGGCCACCAAAATTGCCGGCGGGTGAGATGTAGTTTTTAGATATCCAAAGTGTCCAGCTTGTTTTACATCATGGCTGTGTTTGAGAGCATTAAGACGGAGGGCTTCAGACAAATACAGTTTTCCCCCCTTGTAAGCCAAACCATCCCTGCATGTTAGGGAGGTTTGATTATCTTTGAACCATTGATCGGTGAGGAGCTCTTGTTTTATTTTCTTTATCCCAGGGTCATCAGGATTTGGGACCCTGCGAGGCGTGAGTTGAGCGGCAGTTTGTGGATTGGAGATAATTGCCTCATTAACCTCTTCGCGTTCGCTTTTGTACTGGGGCAATCTCGACAGCACATCAGCTAGGAAGTTTTTCCTTCCTGGTATGTACTTTAGAGTAAAGTTGAAACGGTTAAAGTATTGTGCCCACCGTACTTGCTTTGGGGACAATTTACGGGGAGTTTTCAGTGCCTCTAGGTTTTTATGATCTGTCCATACTTCAAATGGCACCTTGCTCCCTTCTAGATAGTGTCGCCAGTTTAATAGGCCCCACCTAATAGCGAAGGGCTCCTTCTCCCAGACTGCCCATCTCCTCTCGCTTTCAGTAAATTTTTTAGAGGTGTAGGCACAGGGTTGTAGAACTCCACTTTTGTTCTTCTGCAGTAATACAGCTGCGACTGCCACGTCCCTGGTATCAGCTTGGATTACAAAGGGTTCCCCTGGGCAGGGGTGCTTTAGGACCGGTTCAGCAGCAAATAGTCTTTTTAAATTCTCAAAAGCTGCTTGACAGTTCATAGTCCATGTGAGTGACTGGTCCGGTCACGGTTTTCCTCCTCCTTTGCCTGTTTTGAGTAGTTCTATAAGGGGTAGGGCAATCTCGGCAAAGGAGGGAATGAATTGACGATAGAAGTTGGCAAAACCTAAAAAGCTCTGAAGCTGTTTGCGAGTCTTTGGGGGCTGCCACTCAATTATAGTTCTCACTTTGGCTGGATCCATTTCAATGCCGTCATTGGAAATTCTGTAGCCAAGATAATGTAATCGGGTCTGGTGAAATTCACATTTTGACAATTTGGCATAAAGCTTGGCATTTAATAATTTCTTTAACACTTCTCTCACCAGTTTTATGTGATCAGTCATATTCGTGCTGTATATCAGGATGTCATCAAGATACACTAGAACCCCTTTGTACAAGTGATCATGTAGGACCTCATTAATCAACTGCATGAATACGGCTGGGGCCCCCTGTAGTCCAAATGGCATGACTTTGAACTGATAGCTCCCCATGGGACAGTTGAAGGCAGTTTTCCACTCGTCTCCCTCCTTTATTCTCACCCGGTAATATGCCTCTCTCAGGTCTAATTTAGTGAAGACACTCCCCTTAGCCAGATGGGTTAATAAGTCCCTTTAGGAGGGGGAGGGGGTATTTGTTTTCCACACTCACAGCGTTGAGACCCTTATAGTCTACGCAGAGATGAAGAGACCCATCTTTTTTTTCTTTGAACAACACAGGGGCTCCCATGGTAGATTTGGCCCGTTCAATGAACCCCCTCGCTAGGTTTTTGTTCACGTATCGCTGCATCTCCTCCATTTTGAGGGGGGACATAGCGTACATTCTTGGTCGTGGGAGTTTGGCTCCTGGCACCAGTTTGATAGAGCAGTCATTGGGTTCTTTTTCACTAAATGCCTCTGTTAGGTCCCGGTATTCGTTGGGGATGAGTGGTTCGTCTGGTGGCGATGAAGCAGCCATGTGCGCTCGCTCATTGGGTGGCCTAAAGTGTCCCACAACATCAGTTGAATCTGTGGGAGGCTTAGGCCCTATAGGTAGTCTCACAGTTCTCATTCCTTTCTCCCACCAGATAAATGGCTTCCAACCAGGCTAATCCTAGGATCGCAGCCTCAGTCATTTTGTGGGCCACCAGGAAGCGAATAAACTCCCAGTGCTCATCTATTTCTAGGCGTAGGGGCTCAGTTAACTGTGTGACTAGGGTCCCTCCCATCAGGGAGCCATCGGCTTGCTCAAACCTCACAGGGTTGGAGAGCTGTTTTGCCCGTATGCCCATTTTCATGGGAAAGGGCAGGCTAATAATGCATCGGGTGCATCCAGAATCGATTAGCACGTTTAAATCCATTTGTGCCCCCGACTTAGGGATTATAAGTTTGGTGGCCAGTGAAAAAGGCGACTCACCATCAGGTCGTTCTCTCCTTCGTCGTCGCTGTCAAAGGAGGGTAGAGCAGGGGCGGGTCCACCCGGAATCCCAGCGTCCTCTTGTGTGGGGGGTGTAATCTGGACAACAGGTTCTTGCGTGACCCGGTTGGATTTTTCTCTCGTTAGTCGCTGGGCAGGTTTCTTTCTCGCCGCTGGTTCCGGTCTGCTCTGCAGTTGGGGGTAGGGGACCGGACAGGTTGCTGCTCGATGTCCCTCCTGTCCGCATCGAAAACACTTTAATTGACGGGCCTGTGGGTGGCCTAGGTCAGGGTTTTTCAACTTGTGGTACGGGTACCACCTGTGGTACATTGGCATCTGGCAGGTGGTACGCGACCATCCTGGAAAAGTGGTAGCGGGGGAGGGGAATGAGCTGAACCGTTGGCAGCACCACACAAGCCTGAGCGAAAGATGGCTGGAGCTGCAGGGTGTCAGGGCTCAGCGGAAGCGCCAGGATCAGTGCTGCTTTCCAGCTGATCGACGCTTCTTCAGGGCTGTCAGGGCTCAGTGGAAGTGCCGGGATCAGCTCCAGCCTATAGCTGGAGCTCGGCGCTGATCCTGGCACTTCTGCTGAGCCCAGAAGAAGCACCGATCAGCTGGAATGTTGCAGCATCTCCAGGGTCTTGTGATTTACATTCAGATACTTGGCAACTGATTCATATTTATGACGGTCACAGTGTCCCAGGGTCATGTGAAGTGACCAAAATCTGCTGCAACCACCCAGCAGAAGGGGGGAATAAAAACCAAACACCCCCACCCCACCCCCACTGCCAATCCTCAATGGAAATGCTCACAACAATGAAAACCTTGGACAGGAGGAAGAGCGCCCCCGGGCAGGCAGGTGTCTTGGGAGGCACTTTTTCCAGTGCCATTGTAACTTCGAACAGTCACTAAGCGAACTGTTGTAAGTCGAGGACTACCTGTACTTTATCACTTTTTTCCTTTTTTTTTTTCTTTTTTTTGGTCGTCATGTTTTTGACATCTTGCTAGGCAACTGGTGGTACTCGGATGTTGCCATATCCTAAAAGTGGTACAATGGGTGAAAAGGTTGAAAAGCCCTGGCCTAGGTCTCTCAGCCATCACAGTAGTTGGAGGTTTTCGTGGGGGTGATTGTTGTTTGGGTTGCTCTGGCTGCTGCTTGGATTCAGGTGGGGGAGGCTTCTTATAGCGGGCGAGCTGAACGTCTAGCTTCACCGCTGCCTGGTACCATTCTTGCAGCTGATCAGGTACTGCTCGATAGAAGCAGGCCTGAGAAAGGTGATCGTCTAATCCCTCAATGAAGTGATGGATTAGGGATTGCTCTGGCCACCCCTCTATTCGACCTGCTATCTTGCGAAACTCTCGCACGTACTCCAGGGCAGGCCTGCCGGCTTGTTTTATTTTGTGGATTTGTTCTCTTGCTTTGAGGCCAAGGGAAGGGTCCTCAAATCTTTCTCTCAGCCCTAGGAGGAAGAGGTGGGGGTCCTCCAATTCTGGGGCTGGCTCATTATATAAATTGTTCAGCCATTCGGATGCTTCTCCCTCGAGGCTGGACGCAATCACATTGACCATGGCCCCTGGGTCCGGGTAGAGATAGACCTAGCAATTCAAGTGAGAGTTCACTTGGTTGAGGAAAAAAATCAGCTTCTCTGGGTCCCCATCGAAGGTTGCTCTGAAAGGTGGAGCAATTATAGGCTGTTGGGGGCCCCACTGTGGCTGTTGCTGCTGGCCCCATCCTGGCTGCTGGTTTATGCCCAGGGGTTGCACGTTCGGGGGCTGGGGCCAATCTCCTTGCTGTGGTCGTTCTCCCACCAGCTGCTGTTCTCCTGGCTCCTGCACCATCCCAAGGTGTTGCAAGGCCTCTATTAGCTGTGGTAAGCTCAGAGGGTGTTTACTCTCTGCCTGCGAGAATGCTACACTCCCCATTGTTGCAGAGGCCTCAGACTGGGATTCCCTCTCTCTTCAGGGCTGGAGTCCCTGACAGGGGAAGACAGGGTCTTGAAGGCTATCTGAATTACAATGGAGGGGCTGCAGGCTTCTCTCTGCAGGAGTGGATTTCTGCCTCTCACCTCTGGGTTTTGAAATCTTCCCAGTGACTCACCCAGGCCTTGAGTGGCAGTTTGTCCGTTATCTGTCCACCGATTTGCATTTGTCTGCCAGCGTTTTTCTGCCAAAATTCATCTTGCCACAGCATGCTGTCTGTTACTTCCCCCTCTGGGGTATCAGCAGCTGCCGGGTTGTATTCAGGCAAACTCCCGTTTCTCATGATAGATTTTCCTCCTGAAACTCTTGTCAGTTTCACTCAAGCCTAGGAGGAAGAGGTGGGGGTAATGCACCCCCAGTTGTTTGAAAAGGATTTAGATCTTGGCATGATGTCATAGTTCTGACTAATGGAACACTTCAAAGAACTTCCAGGCATTGTTTTATTTTGAAAAGTCTTTAATCAGGAACACAGTGTCGGCACAGCATGGATGGATGCCAAGATCTTAATTTCTCTTACTTGCGCATGACTTATCCGGCTAAACCCCTCCCCTATTTTGCAGTCATGAATCACACTTTCCAATTAGCCTGAAGGGCAAAGATTCACTTCTGTTCCTTATCCCGCACTTTCCTTATCAATCTCCTCCTCTCCTATTGTCATCTGAATTAACTCTAAAAATACCAGACAGTTCTGCATATCTTGTCAAAGCAATAATATCCAATATTAACAGCGTTGACATCTGTTCTAAGTAATACTAATCCAAATGCTTGGGTTAATTTACAGAACCAAAACCAGTGATTTAGTTCATACAACAGATTGAGCTGCAAAGTAGCCAGCCACAGTTAAGCTCAACATAGAAACTCGCCACTACTGTGTGCAGTCTAACCAAAGTAATTTTGGCAAGTAAGCACAGCCCCATTCCTGCCTGCTACAGTTTACTGCATAAACAGCCCCACTTCATATGTTGCATTTTGGCATCAAGAGACATCCCTGCCGATGTGTGTATACAGAGGCATTTGTGTGTAGTCTGTACAAAGGCTTCCCGGAATTCCAAACTGAGTGGTGTGTGGTTGCAGCAAAGCTTTCATTTACAGTTCTATTCATGCAAGTCTGCAGTCGACTCCCACAAACTTTTGGCAGGACTCGGCTGCCTAGTGCTGCTGCTTGGGTGGCGAGCGTAACGTCAAAACACTTTCTTCATAGAGATGCTGGCTACATTTGCACAACATTCTTAATTGCAGCTTATTGACTTAATGTTACTTTTTGCATTCAGAGGAAGCCCTGGACTAGGTTTTTTTTTTTTTTGAATTTTTTTTTTAATAAAATAATTTTTATTGAATTCAAAAGAAAAAAGAAAAAAAAGATTAAAAAACATTGAACATAGTGTATCATCTTTGACATACATCTTTGTCTAGACATTCCGTATTATACATATACTTTATACATTTCAGATATTCTTCCTCTATTTACATCCCTTCTAATGACCTTCCTTCTTTTTTCCCCTTCCATTTGTAAAATTTATTCCAGCTTAAATAGTATTCTGTTTCCTCCTGATTTTTTTAATTCTTTAGTCATCTTATCCAATTCTGCGCAATACAAATTTTTCCTTATTAACGCATCTCCACTAGGCACTTCCGTTGCTTTCCAATTTTGGGCAAACAAAATTCTTGCCGCCGTTATCACATGAATAATTAGGTATATATCATCTTTGTTTATATTTTTTTCTAATATGCCAAGTAGTAGCATCTCTGGTTTATATTGAGTTTTTTGACCCGTCATTTCTGTTATCCAATTCCAAACCCTCTGCCAATAAACCTGGACCTCTTTGCAAGCCCACCAAACATGAAAAAAAGTACCCTTTTCCCTTTTACACTTCCAACAAAGTGGTGAGTAGCCACTATACATTTTTGCGAGCCTAGCCGGTGGCAGGTGCCATCTAAAGAGCATCTTATAGAGATTTTCCTTATACGTTGTCGTCGCCAATGTAATTTTGCAATTACGTTCCCAGATTTGCTGCCATTGGTCCAGGTTTATAGCGTGCCCCAAATCTATTGCCCAAGTAACCATCGTTTCTTTAACTTGTTCTTCAAATAATTTATATTCTAACATATATTTATATATTTTTTTTATTTGTTTTTTCTCCGAGCCTAATAATATTTTATCAAGCCCCATATCTTGTCTATTAATTCCCCATTCTTTTTTGTCTTTCATGTATCTTGCTTATATCTGAAGGTAGGACCACCATTCCAAAGCAATCCCCTGTTGTCTCAACTCTTGCCTTTGCTTTTCCCCACTGGGCACACCCATCTTCCAGGATTAGTTTATTAGTTCCGCGTCGTAAAAAATGTACTAAACTTTCAGCAAGCATGTCATGCCAACAGAGCATGCCATGATGCTCTGCTGTGGACCACAAAATACTTCGGCTGTCATGCCGCAGTTTTCTAGCAACATGTCCAATGTCACAGTGGCAGCGAAAGCAACAAAAATGGGCACGTTAAAACACCCAGCCGCCTTGCGCCTTTGCCTCTACAGCTGTTGATAACCGCTCCACGCACATATTCACGCATCAGCCGGCCTACAGCTTCCATGTCCATGATGAAACTCTCCCACCTCCCGCGTGGGAAACGCCTCTCCTGAGGTGAGTCCGCGTGCGCCTTCACACATGGTCTGGCAACGTGGAAGTACGAGTGTTCGGAGAGAAACTCCTCGAGAAGAAGAGTGTGCACATACTCCCCCTCCTGGCCAGGGCTTTTCCAGCCCCGCCCTCTGCTCTCAAGGTGCCAAACACCCTGCTTCCGTTGAGACTGTGGCAGGGGGGTGGGACCGGTGGCCTAGCAATGGAGACATGGAAGCGGTAGGCCGGGCGATGCGTGCATGCGTGTGTGGAGCACTTATCAATAGCAGCAGCAACAACAGCAGCCCCGTGCAATGAGAGGGGTGCCTGCAGTTTGGGCAGTGTCAATGGGAGCGGGGGAGCGGCTGCTTCCTGGAATATGGGGACCAGAGTCAGCTGCAGCAGGCAGGGGATAGCCCAGTGATGGCGAACCTTTTAAAGACCAAGTGTGCTGGGGCGACGGTGCTCATGCCCACAGAGAGGGCTCTGAGTGTCCCCTCTGGCACCACTGCTCTAAGCCCAGGAGATTTTAGAAAAGGCTATGCAGACTGTGAGAGAAGCAAAACAGATTGCTTTGTCCCTCAGCTGCATGGTTTGATTCCAGAGGTGGCCACCATTTTTCCAGTGATCAAATTGTATTCTGGTATCACCAGTACTTCTGGAAATGCACCAAGGGACAAATTGCTGCATTTTATTGCCTTAACACAGTTTGCACAACACTGCAGAAGTTTTCTGCAGCTTTCAGAAGCTTTTTGCAGCACTCTGCAACCATGGCTGCCATTTTGTCCCACTACCAAGTGGGCAAAGCAAAATGGCAGCCAGAGACACATGGCCTGCTCTACTTGTGCAACACAAGGTCCAGAAACATGGAAAGTTTTTTATAGGAGACAGGTGTGTGGGGAACTGGCCAAAACGCTATGGGGCCATGGCAGGACAGGATTGGGGGGAGAGAGATGGCGGGGTTCTGCAGCATCCCTGTGAACGGTTGTAAGGATAAATGACCAAGGGGGCACTGCAGTGTCTGTAACTTTGAAATGGGGTTGTATGTAACTTTTTTGAGGACAGTCTGTTGTAATATTGAATGGTTGTTAAATGACCTTTCATATTTGTAGGTTCTCAACGACCAGCTAAATGTTGCAAGGATTTGTCTTTCTATTGCTTTGGAGGATCATGTTGGTCTCTCAACTATGTTTATCCATATGCCTTTAAATACTATAAAATAAATTAATTAGTCCCTTCTCTGAAATAGCTTGGATTAGCCTTCTGGCCTTTCACCTGAAACTTCCAACTTCAGAGAAAGTACATCAAGTCTTCCAATGCTCTTTTCAGGTCTTCAAATGCCTCTATGTCCCTTTTCTTCTTTTGATACTAAGATGCAGATAGATCCTTGGAAGCAGCTGAGAATGTCAATGTATATCTCCTCTTTACCAATTTCATTTCTAATGTGCACACAATCAGTCCACTCGACAGGTCTTTTCTGTTGCTAAAGATGTCTATAAACTTTCTGGATTTTGGATTTTGAAGGTAGGGCAGTATATAGTGGATGACCAGTTGACTCATATATCAATGCCATCTCTTCCTATTCTTCAGTTTCCTAACAAATTTGCAGACAGGCAGAAGACTCACTCTGAAACAGAAATTGATAATTTTGCCCTTTCCCAGATTCTGTAGCCAATTTCAATGCTCTTTCCATGCCAATCCTTTTCCTTGAGCCCTGTGTGATGGGTTCTTCATTTAGGTAAACTGGCCAGGATTCTCCTACCTGGCACTTGTTCCTGACACAATTCCTCCATGAATTCAGTTGCATGGGAATTGGCTTCTAGATTCTAACAGCCAGGAAGAAGAAGAGGAACCACAGTCATGTAAGAGAGAATTTTCACAATGATAATGTGGTTAGTAACCATTATATAACAAAATCCAAGGACACACAGGGAACAAATCTGCTTCCTCAGAAGAAATGGGCATCCTCCCTATTACATCAAAAAGCACGGGCAGAAAAAAATGAAAACAAAATGACTTTGAATTTCGTAAACGTGAACTCCATATTTGAAAGCAGACTCGCTGGGATTCTAGTGTTCTTGTTTCAACTCTTTTCCTAATCTTTTTCTAATCAGCTCAGAAAGGATGTTCCCTTGTTCTTTTCCAGGTCTGATTGTTGCCAGGGAGTCCTGTCCATATTTTGCTATGTTCCACTTGAACCAATTTATTTTATTTTATTGTTTTTGCTGGTATTCCCTGCTGGTGTCCCCCAAATCTTTGAAAAATATTTTCATATCTTGGAAACTTATGTCTTATGATCCAGTGAACAAATATTTGTAGATACAGCTATAATTTTTCTCCTGCTCTCAGCTTGGTGGCTCCCCCTTTGGATTTCAGCTACTGTAAAGTTCTTGTATAATCTAGCTCATCTCTCTGTGCCTACAGCAGTATAAACACTCTGCCAGCATTATTGTACCCTCTGTATCTTTTCAAAGGGGAATCCTAGTCTATGGGTTGGGTCAAGGTATTATTTGCTCTAGTTATTCAAATCCAATTAAATCTTTGTTACAGTCCTAGACCACTATATATAGATTCAAAGACATGACCCATTGTCCCTCATGTCTGTCCACAAGGCCTCAGAAGGACACAAGTTCTAACCGGCACCACAATTATAACCCAAGCAAAGTCAAGGAGAGAAAGAGAATTCCTTGAGGCCTGGTTCTCCACCAACCAATCAGTGAACAAGGACATTGACAGTTAAAAGTACAAGAAGTAAAGGAAGCAACAGATAATATTGTGATCTTATCATCCATTATCTAGAACTATTGGCATTTAATCAGAGAAGCTCTAATGTTTTCCTTCTACTTCTCCATCTTTCATCTGCATCTTTCATCTTATCCTAGACTTCTCTGATGGTGCAGATGGCAGAACTTGAGAGGAGAACTATGACTAATTTATACTCCACTACTACGCATTATCTTCTTTTTTCAGACTGTAGAGTCATGAATGATGTTTAGTTTCGGCTCCTTTTGTGCCATCTTGCTCTCATATGGTGCAGCAGAGAACCAATGGTTATTACTGGCATGGTGCAGCAGATTACCAACATGATGACTACTCTTGACTGCATCATTGATCCCATTGATCCCATTGGTTATATCATTTATCCAAATCTCCATCTAATCCTTCATAATAGGATTATAATTGGCTTTTTCAGTCTAACTCAGTACACTTCTTTCAGAACAGTTTATTTATTATCTTTTCTCTCCTGACAAAGTAACCTAGTTTCTTCCTGGAATACTATTATTCATATAATATCACAATCCTGCCCAGTGGAAACAGTATTATTATTGCTGTCATCCTCATTTAGTGCCTGTCTCTTATCTTCTCTAGAAGGGTTGAAGCTTATAAAATTGGCATCCCTTGATTCTCACAGAAGAGAAAGACAATTTATAAACGAAGGATAGATGGCAGAAATTTTAAAGCAAAGAAATCCCATGACTGTTAACTCAAAAAGACAGGAGGAATAAACCTGGCCTTCAAACCTTGAGACTACCATAGATAAAGAAACGGTTCCTGGGGGTTGTTAGATGGGGATGTTCCTTGAGCTTCGATAATTCATTCAGCAACTGTTAAAAGTTACGATGGCACTGAATGAAGAGACTTAAAGCCAGTTGCAAGTGCATCTTGAAGTTCTTGAAATGTGTCCAAGATCACATGAACATAATTTGAGTGCTTGGCAACCAGCTTGCTCTTACAACCAGTTACAGCTCCCACAGTCATGTGATCATTGTTGCTGACCTCTGCCAGCTTCCCACAAGTAATGTCAATGAGGAAGCTGGCAGGGAAGGTTACAAGTTGCTCAGGTAAGTCTTCTCCCGTTCCCCCCGGTCTTTCTTCCCTTATACATACCATACCTTCCTACCCCCTTTGCTCACTCAAACACACCAACACCCTCCTTCCCTGACCTCTCTGCCCTTGCACACAGGGACTCCTCCTTTCCTGGCCTCTCTGTGCTTGCACACATCCACCAGTGCTTTCCTTCCCCAGCTTCCTTGTGCTTGTTTGCATACACATGCATATACCCCGTATTCTCTCTCCATAGCCTTCATGTGCTTGCACACACATATGCATCCTGTGCAGTCATTCCCCTGCCTTCCTGCACTTGCACACACATGCCATGCTCTCTTTCTCCACTCTTCTTTTGCTTGTATGTGCACACGCACATGCACACACACCTTGCTCTCTTTTCTCAACCTCCCTATGCTCACACATATGCATGCACCACAAACTCTTTCTCAGGTCTCCCTGTATTCACACATAAACTGTGCACAATTGGGCAAGTGCATATTTTGACCAATATTTTATGCATATTTTCCACCTCCACGCTGTATAAACTTGAATGCTTAGTGGATATAACCATATCAGATGATGTGTATTTGTGTAATGAGGGTGGGTGTGGCCTAAGGAGATTAACACTTTATATCAAGGTGTGCATAATTATTAGGCAGCTTCTTTTCCTCAGGCAAAATGGGCCAAAAAAGAGATTTAACTGACTCTGAAAAGTCAAAAATTGTAAAAAGTCTTTCAGAGGGATGCAGCATTCTTGAAATTGCTAAGATATTGGGGTGTGATCACAGAACCTTCAAATGTTTTGTTGCAAATAGCCATCAGGGTTGCAAGAAACGTGTTGAGAAAAAAAAAACCTGCCAAAGGTTTGAGAAGAATCAAACATGAAGCTACCAGGAACCCATTATCCTCCAGTGTTGTCATATTCCAGAACTGCAACCTACCTGGAGTGCCCAGAAGTACAAGGTGTTCAGTGCTCAGAGACATGACCAAGGTAAGGAAGGCTGAAACCTGACCACCACTGAACAAGACACGTAAGTTGAAACTGGCAAGATAGGACCAAGAAATATCTGAAGAAAGATTTTTCAAAGGTTCTATGGACTGAGGAGATGAGAGTGACTCTTGACGAGCCAGATGGATGGGCCCGTGGCTGGATCAGTAATGGGCACACAACTCCACTTCGACTCAGACACCAGCAAGGTGGAGGTGGGGTACTGGTATGGACTGATATTATTAAAGATGAGCTGGTTGGACCTTTTCTGGTTGAAGATGGACTCAAAATCAACTCCCAAATCTACTGCCAGTTTTTAGAATGCACTTTCTTCAACCAGTGGTAAGGAAAAAGTCTGCATCTTTTAAAAAGACCATGATTTTTATGCAGGACAAAGCTCCATCATATGCATTGAAGTAGTCCACTGCGTGGCTAGCCAGTAAAAAGCCTTAAAGGTGAAAGAATAATGACATGGCCCCCTTCCTCACCTGACCTAAACCCTATTGAGAACTTGTGGTCCCTTCTTAAACCGGAGATTTACGGTGAAGGAAAACAGTACACCTCTCTGAACAGTGTCTGGGAGGCTGTGGTTGCTGCTGCACAAAACGCTGATCGTCAACAGATCAAGAACTGACGGACTCCATGAATGGAAGGCTTATGACTATTATTGAAAAGAAGGGTGGTTATGTTGGTCACTGATTTTTTTTTTTGAAATTTCAGAAATGTTTATTTGTACATTTTGAGTTGTTTGTTTATTATTCTCACTTTAACAGATGCAAATAAATGAGTGAGAGGGAAAAAAATTGTTTTTCATTTAGTTGTATAATAATTATGTACACTAGTACAGAGGTCCTCAACCTTTTGAGCACCAGGGACCGGTTCCATGGAGAGCGTTTTTTCTGCGGACTGGAGGGGGCATGGTTTCATGTACTGCAGCGCTAGCGCCAGCGGGATGCTCGGGTGGGGCGGTGCTAGTGCCGGCAGGACGCTCAGGGGCGGCGCTAGCGCTGGCGGGACGCTCGGGCGGGGCGGCGCTAGTGCCAGCGGGATGCTCAGGAGTGGGGGACGGAAGCGCTGGCGGGATGCTCAGCTGGCGGCGCTAGCGCCGGCGGGATGCTCGCCACTAGCACGAGTGTGGGGGGTGTGAGTGCCCGGTGGCCAAGCGGCTGAGGCCCGGTAGTGGGCCGTGGCCCACAGGTTGGGGACTCCTGCACTAGTAGCTGCCAAATAATTGTGCACACATAGATATTCTCCTAAGAAAGCCAAAACCTCACTTTTACTTTCTTAAATATTCAGGTTTGAGGTTTATTAACATTTTGAATTCATCGAGAGAGTACTGTAGTTGTTCAAAAAGAAAATTAATCCTCCAAAATACAATTTGCCTAATAATTGTGCCCATAGTGTATGTATTCACCTTGTGTCTTTTTTCCCCAACTTCCCTGAGCTCACACCACACTATAGCATCCTCCCAAGCTGTACCAGGCTTCCAGGACCTCCCCTATGCCTTAGTGGCCTTCCTACATTCCTTACCTGGGACTCCCTTCATTTTCTCTTTAATGACCTATGTATCTTGGAGTTATGACAATGATCAGGGCTCCCTGGAATGCTGCTGCTAAAGCAGTGTGGTAATATGATAGCAATTAGCAACAGCATTTAGACTTATATATCACTTGATAGTACTTTATAGCTCTCTCTAAGTGGTTTACAGAGTTAGCATATTGCCCCCAACAATCTGGGTCCTCATTTTAGCGACCTTGGAAGGATGGAAGCATGGGTCAACCTTAAGCCTTGTCAGGATCGAACTCCTGGAAGTGAGCTGAGTTAGCCTGCAATACTGTATTCTAACCACTGATCTCATGCTTTATGACCAGATCATTTAATGATGGCAATCCTGCTTCCAATTTCCATTGTAACTCAAGAACTACCTGTACAGTTAATTAAACTATTTTTATTTTGCATTTCCAAACAGATTCAATAAGATTAATAAAGTAGGTTTATTTTTAATTATTTTTAATTATTAAAAATAAATTAAAATTAAAAAGCACTTTACATGTTAGTCCTGTTGAGGTCTTAGAGGAGACTGGGGAAAAAATGGATATGCTACCTACCATCCATAACTTCTGCGGGGTTGCTTGTTACCCTTTAATGATTATCTGTATTTTTTCCTTTTCCTAAGATATTAGTCTTATTGAGGCTTGTGGGGCACCCATAAAATACAGGTAGTCCTTGTTTAGTGACTGTTCACAGTTACAGCAATGATGAAAAAGTAACTTTATAACCAGTCCTTTCATTTATGACTTTTGCAGGTTTAGTAAGATAATAATTGCAGATGTTGTTTTACTTTGTAACTGCTTTGTTTAATAATCAAATTGCCAGTCTCAATTGTGTCACTAAATAAGGAGCATTTGAATTTTTTTGAGTTCTCACCATTGGTTACTGTCTCTAGTTTCTCTCATTGACTTCCAACAAATTTTTATCACCAGCTGCCATACCACCAGTGGTAAAATTATATCTCTCCAAAGGGCATGTTCAGCTTCTCCTTTTGTCCCTTAACTCAATCTGGAGATTCTACAATTTACTTAAAAACAGTGTGGTAATAATCTAATCTTAGATTAACAACAATAATACATATTAAATATATCAAAATTTTGAATAGTTTCATACTGACCTATTTTCCATTGGTTTCACAGGCTGTTGATTTGACTGAGTTGCATGTTTTCTTTGTTCTGAGTGTAATTTGTATCTTCAGTTTAAGATTGGATCATTTCCCTTCAGTTCTGTGTCCTATTGTTTGTTCTCGTAATCTTTTTTATAGTGTCAAGGATACTTTCTTATTGTACACAGGTAATCCTCAACTTATAACCATAATTAAGGCCAGAATTACAGTTGTATATGATATGCTGGTCATTAAGAAAGTCATCATGTGACCATACGCCATTTTATGACCTTTTTGGCGGCAATTAAGTGAATCAGTGTGGATGTTAAGCAAACACTGCAGGTATTAAGTGAATTCATTGTCTGCAATGGATATTTTTAGCTGGAAACCAGAATAAAAATTGATTTTTGCCCCAAAATCTTGTAAATTGTAATAATGTGGCCACACGATAGTGCAAATGTCTGGTTGCCAAGCACCCAAAATACGAACATGTGACCACAGGCACCTCCTCTTCCTGGCTGTTATGAACATCAAATCTGGGTCATAAGTAACCATGGAGGTAGTCCATCATAACATTGAATGGTCGCTAAGCAACCAATCTTAAGTTGAAGACTATCTGTATGACTAAGAGTAGTGCCCTGCCTGTCTTCATGGTATTAGAATATAACTCCATTTGGACAAATTTGGTACGGTCCTTGAATGGAGAAACGATTCCTATTTAATAGTCTACCTTGCTATACACTTGGTCAAAAACACTGAGCTTATCAGCTGGAAAGATGACAGCCGAGGTTTGAAACCTGAGTGCCTCGCAACCGGATGAGCTCCATTCCTGCCGGGTTCCTGCCCACTTAGCAGTTCAAAAGCATGCAAAATGCAAGTAGATTAATACCACGTCAATGGGAAACTAACAGTGTTCCATGCACTTTTGGCAGATAGCCATGCTGGCCACATGACCATGGAAAATGTCTTCAGACAACCAATGCTGGTTTCCTTGGCCAAGAAATGGAGATGAGCACTGCGCCCTAGAGTTGGACATGACTGGACATGAAAACCTTTACCTTTTACCAATAATTAGACATTTTGAGATATTGTTGTTGAATTCATTGACTCATTGTTATTTTTAGCTTGCAGCCTTTTATTGAGGCAATCATAGTAGTTGATAACTATTTTTGGCTTTAGTAGTGCAGTTTGTCCTTGCCTAATGACCATTCATTCAAAATTACAGCAGCACTGAATGAATGGTTGTTACGGATAGTCTACAAAATTACAGCTATTGCAACTTCTCCCTGGTCATGTAATCAAAATTTGGGTGCTTGGCAGTTTGCCCATATTTACAAGTACAGAATGTCCTTCAGATTCTCTCCCCCCCCCTCCATCCCCTATTTCCCCCATTTCTGTCCTTTTTCCCCTTCCTGCACTCTGCCACCCTGTGCTCCTATACCTTTCCCCCTGCGCTCTGCTGCCTGGCTGCCCTGTGGTCTGTCCTACAATTCCACTGCCCCGCCACTCTGCCCTGTATTCTGCCCTGTATTCTTGGCATCAGCTGCGAAAGGAAGAATATGGTGAAGGTCAGCAGGAGCTTGAATGAGGCAGCAGACGATGGAGACAGCAGGGGTGACAGAGTGCAGGTGGCAGGGTCAGTGGAGCATAGGGCAGCAGGGTAGGGGAGTGCAAGGTGGCCAAAAGGCTGACTAACAACCACACTGCATCTTTCAAAAATAGGTTGAGAATGAGCCTGTTATCCCCCAGTGGTCAAACTACTATTAGAGTGTTATAATTTGGCCATGCGCTTTGCTGCCATTTGACATGGGTGTCAGCTTTCAGAATAATTTTTTGAGGAATATTTTCTTTTCTGAGATCTGTCTAATCAGTTTTGTACACTGATAAGATGTCATCTGGATCATTGGTTTCAATATGAGGCAATATTGGCACATTTTTCTTTCCTCAGTGTTTTTCCATTACTGTATAAGTGTGCCATTCAGTACAATTTGTGCTAATCACCCATATATGTAACAGACAGAAGAACTGGTTTCTTACCTTTAATAGTAGTTCAGCTCAACTTGGCACAAGTTCTGGATACAGCTTGAAACAGTATCATGGTTTTATTTGTGGTGATAATTGAAATTGAGAGATCGGATAGGAGTCTCATTCACATATAATGCTATGAGATGAGGAGGGAAGGCTGTCAAAAATCTTTGTTCTGGAATATTTTGAATTTGCTCTTCTGTAGTTACAGAACCCATATATATCATATGTATATGATAAGCACTTGAATAACTACAGTTACAGGCAAACAGGTTATTTTTATGTCGAACACAGGAATGTCCTAAAGGAAACAATAATTAAACTTGGATGTCCTGTACTATAGAATACAACTGACACTGTAAAGCTTTGTTTGTGGAATTAGTAGGATTTCTTAACAGATTGGGAAAGCAGTTAGCTTCTTAAAAGATTTTTCCTAATTTAGTGTAAAGTGTAAAATCCCCTAGATGTTCTCTGTGCATTATTGTATTAATAACACTTTTTGAAATTATTTGTCTTAGGTGGCAGTTGTGCAGAGAACGATTGTGCTTTTGAACCAGAGTATGCTATCCCAACACTCACAGTGCCTGAAGGTATGCAGCACATTCGAATTATGGAAGGCATGTCCCGCTCTCTCCCATCTTCCCCATTACTAACACATCAATCTATCAGTGTTCGACTCCAGCCTATGAAGAAATTGACTGGTAAGGAATTTAAATTAATAAATTCAAATTGTTGAATAAAGATTCTCATCCTCAATTCCCCCCTCCCAAAACTGCACTGATGATTGCCTGACTTCTGTAGCTTAAATTATTGCACTTGTCTTGTATCTGTTTTACTTCTGTCAATAAAAAAGTTGAACAAAATAGCTATTATAATGTTTTGCTGAATGCCCAGTCAGTGAATGATCATGATTCTGATTTGATATGCATGACACAGTTTTGCCCACGTAAGTACTACAATAATAGGTAAGACCTGAAGGAGCTATGTTCGTGATTCTAAACACAGATGTGCACATCACCTTGCTATCTTTGTGACTTGAATGTTCACATGTGAAGGGACAGAATGGGGATCCCAAATCCCTTTCCTACAATACAGTTTTCAGGGCTTATTCTTTGGATGACATCTTGTATTAGGAAAAGCTCAGAATTTCAGGATTTCCATAGTAACCATGATGCTATTCCTGTTTAGATGTGATGCCAGTCATTTAGCAGGGCATAAAGTAATTCTAAACAACAGATAAAATTTTGAGTGAATTTAAATAAACGGGCTAGAACCCAGTAGAATAGGTTGGGATGTACTATACTGCCATAGTGGAATAGCATATAACAATGAGACCCAAACTTTCCCCCCCCCAAATAGTCCTAAACGTTCATATAACAATGATCCTGAATTATGATGGCCTGTAAAGCACTTCTGGCCATCACAAAATGTCCTGCAGTCATGTGATTATGATTTGGGCACTTGGCAGCCTGTTCACACTTATGGTCGGTTGCCAAGTGTCCTGTGATCATGTGATCACAATTTGCAATCTTGTCTGCTGGTTTCTCCAGGAACTCAATGGCGAAGCCATCAGGGAAGGTTGCTAGTTGCTACCACCTATAGAGAGAACTCTCTCATTTCTGGCTCTCTGCTGAAGAAAGTTGAATGCCTTTGGCCGAGTTCAGAAACTTGCATCCCACCAAAGGAGTTCCTTTCCATGCATGACAAGGAGTTGGCTGGTAGCTCTTTTATCCAGACTCTAGAGATGAGAAGGAGCCAAAATACTAGCAGAGAGGCAATGTGGAAAGGTAAGGGACACAGGGTACCTCACATGGGTGGGGGAGCTGATGCAGGTCACATTTACTGTAAGTGTCTCTTTGCTCAGGAACTGAAAATCCTGCTTAGATTTCTGCAGAGATTTTTTAGCTCCTGAGTAGAGCCTTCCAGAGTTTCCCCCACCTCCCAAGGAACCTTATGCTCTTTACTGAACTTTATCCACTTAGTAACCCATAAGATTGGGAGTGCCAGATTAATGGTTGTTGAACAAGCAGCCATGTGATGTCTCACTTAACAAACGCCTTGCTCAATGTCTACTTGTATTTCCTATTTTTAACCAATAGGAAAATGCAAGCCTCCTCCCAATATTCCATTATATTTGCTGAATAGAAACAAAGGGATTATGGATGGAAATAGTTGTAATTGTTACAACTGCTGCAAAGTCTGATTGCGACTGAAGAGTAGCTTGAAGATTAGCAGCTGGATTGGAGGGGCTATTTGCCTCATGTTTAAACACTTTTTAAAAAATTAATAGGTAAATGGGGCTTCCCTCTCTCATTTGCTCCCTTATCCAATTATCTCATGCCCCTGCCAATTTCCATCAGGATTTCCATTTTTTCTAGTGTACATACCCCTTCCTGCTATCCTATTTCTATTGTACTGTACTTTTTATTTCTTGGGTTTCTATCCTGGAAGAGTTTCTATCTATGTTAATGAAATAATAGCTTATATAATCAGATGAAGAGCAAGTAAATAAATTACCTAGTTTTACAGACAATTGATTTTAATTAATGCTGAATATTAATTCAGTCAATTTAATTTTTTCTCCTTCTGAGCTTGGCCTTTTTTTTTGGCTTCTGGCAAGTGCATGTACATATACACAAAGGAACAGAGTACATATTTATTGGGTAATTGGGATGAAGAATGAAGGTTTTT
Organism: Azemiops feae; assembly: GCA_023970755.1. NCBI lineage: Eukaryota > Metazoa > Chordata > Lepidosauria > Squamata > Viperidae > Azemiops > Azemiops feae. The sequence continues at coordinate 210,849 of JALGBA010001102.1, forward strand.
ATTACACTGAGGTTAGCAATCTTATTTTGAAAATATGGGGAGAGTCAATGTGGCACTAGGTTTTTGTTTGGCTTATATTTCTTTCTCTCTATTTTTCCCAGTGAGTTGCAGGATGGGATGAGGTGGGATCATATTAATTTGGGCAGCATTGTCCTTTCAAGATGATACATCTAAGGAAGTCAGCATATGATAAATGTATTTATAAGCTATATATACAAATCGAAGGAAGTTGTTCAAATTTAAAATCTGATTGAGGGTGATACACTCAATGAGAATAATAAAATTACTTAATTTAGACAAACAAATGTATTTCTGATAATTGAAAGGCAGATCAATGTACATGGATTTATCCTGTGCAGGATAGAATAATACAGGTTGTCCTTGAGTTACGAATGTAATGGAGCCTGCCCATTCAATTTGGAACTCGAAAATTTGTGAGAGTGAATCTTGTACCTCAAACAAGATCACTCCATTGCTTGTTAAGACGCATGCGGCTTGTTAAGTGCACATGAGGTATCTCAGGGTGGGGAAGGCCATGGAGAGCCTAGTGATGGAATAGGCCCCCAAGGCCACCCCGACCCACTAAGATACCTCATGCTTCTCCTTCCCCTCCTGCCGCTCCAGACTCACTTAACTTGAAAAAAATCCTCTCTGCTGCGGTTTCTTTTCCTTTGAGGAAGAGAAGAGTCAGCTTGGAAATGCTTTCCGTACTGACAATGGAAGTTCCTGGGTGCTGTAATATTGCGCGAGTTCAAAAGAGATCATGGCCCCCCCAGAAGCTTCCATTTGGGGGGGGTAATATTTGCTTCATTTGCTTGCCTATGGGGCAAAGCGTGGAATCAGAGTCAGCCGGACGCAGGGACCAATGCCGTCCGTTGCCCAGGTATACTGCTCATTCGCGTGCGCCAGACTTAGTTTGAGGGCAGGAACAAAGCCTTCAACTGAGCGGGGAGGAATCGTAGGGCAAGTCCCCTTGCACCTGCATCCAAGCTGCTGGCGGCAGCCACCTGAGTGGCCACAATCTCCCCACCCAGCCCGCCCAACCTACTCCTTGCCTGACCGGCCGGTAGCCCAAATCCTGACCGCTCTTCTCCTTGTTTTCTTCCCAATTCAAGTGGTGGCAGCGGCTTGGGTTTCTCCACTCCGTAAGAAAGGAAGAAATCGGAGGCGCAGAGCAGGATTGCTCTCAAGAAGACGCGGGTGTGCTGCTCACTCGCGTGCACCGGCCTTATTGAGGGCAATCCTGCTCTGCACCTCCATTTCCTTCTACTTGGATGGAGTGAAGAAACTCAAGCCGCTGCCACTCAAACACTTTTTATCTGAATGGAGACCTTGGGGAGATGGGGAGCTCCTTCTGTGTGCAAATACAACGCTTGAAAATGCAGCAAATTGCTGCATTTTCAACCATCCCATTTGCTCACAAACGGAGCTCTCCATCTCCTAAATGGAGACCTTGGGGAGATGGGGAGCTCCGTATGTGAGCAAATTCAACGCTTGAAAATGCAGCGAATCGCTGTGTTTTCAAGCATTGCATTCGCACACAGAAGGATCTCCCCAAGGTCTCCATTTGGATAAAAAGTGTTCCAGTGGTGGCGAAAAGAAGTTGGGGGGGAAGCAGGAGACAGGCCGAAAATGAAAGTTTCTGGGGTCCGTGATCTCGCGAGAGTACAGGCACCCATTCTCTGCAAAAGAGCATGGGTGCCTGAACTCACACGATATTACAACATCCAGGAGCTTCCTTTGACTCTCCTCCCCCTCAAAGGCAGAAATTGCAGCAGAGAGGAGACAGATGTTCTCAAGGTGAGTCCGGGGCGGCAGGAAGGGAGGGGGAAGCAGTTGTGGGGAGCGGAGGGGGGAACAATGAGTGTTGCAGAGCCTCTGCAGTCGTTCATATGGGTGAACAACTGCCGTGGTGCTGCCACATTCGTAAGTTTGGGATTTTCCCATAAACACTAAGTTATTGTATATCCCTGAAGACCCAGAGTTGCTGTTTGGATATCTTCTTCTACTCTGTTTTAAATCTACATGGCCAGCTGGTATTCATTTTCTCTGTGTAGACCTATTGTGTGCCTGCTTACTCTCTTGTAACCCTTCCTCTCCAGTGAATGCAAATACAAATACTATTTGCCAGTTAATAACAAATTGACAGGTGAGAAACTGCTATCTCATCATTGCAATGAAAACTTGATTAAAGCATTCCAAGAGCTGTGATGGCGCAGTGGTTAGAATGCAGTTCTGCAGGCTACTTCTGCTGACTGCTAGCTGCCAGCAGTTTGGCAGTTCAAGTCTCACCGGCTCAAGGCTGACTCAGCCTTCCATCCTTCCGAGGTTGGTAAAATGAGGATGCAGATTGTTGGGGGCTGACTCTGTAAACAGCTGTGAAGCAGTATATAAGTCTAAGTGCTATTGCTATTGCTATCCCAGATAATGCTGTTAGCTTGGGTGGATTTTCAACATTTTAGCTTATTTTCTTTTGAGAGTGAGCACCAGAATTTCATTTTTTAATGTGTGCCAGTATATTCACAGAAACAAAAGTGACAATAAAGGTTATCTTATCTCATTTCCCTTCTTTCTTATTATCCAGTGCCAGGGTGAGCATTCCAAGTTGTAGAGGAGTGAGGAAAAAGGAAAGCTGAAAGAAAATCATAAACATAGTCACGATCATTTTTACTTTGAAACTGAGTTGTAAATTTTAATTGTGGTTGCTAAAAAGGACTACCTGTAGAGACTTTTATAATCTGAAATATAATATCAGTTGTTATTAAGTGCTCTTGTTTGCCTTATTAACCCATTTCTCTTATTCTCAATCATTCTAATTTAATTCCCATTCATATCTAATGGGAATATTAGATTCAATTCCATAACTACTCTCCAGGCTTTAGAAATTTGTACCTAGAAAGGCCAAGCTAACTCCCACTTGGTTTATCTTCAGCCTACAAGCTAAAATATTTGGTAAACCATTCCTTGAGGCATTAACTACTTTAGGTTAACCACCTAATGGTTGATGCAGGATACTGCCCTTTTCATAGTTGTGTTTTTAATATATTTTAGTAGTATTTTATTTTTGTTAATTTCTTTGAGTGCCATCTGCCCATCATAACTCCAGTTGCATCATCTTAGAAAGTAACTTGGCCCTATTTTCATTTCTATTACTATATATTCCAGCAATCACTCATTAGATCAGTATTAGCTGCCATAGGAAGGTAGAGTCTAGCCAAGTTACATTCCCTTAATATTGATGTATTTGCCAGTCTAACTAACGATCTCTTAACTCTAATTCTCTCTGAGAGTTATTAGTTATATTCTCTAGCATCCCTATTCCCAGGAACAACCAAATCCTGGAGGCCAAGTAGAGAATTCATTGGATAGTAAGGTGGCAGGTATACAAACGGGATCCTGAATTTATCCTGATAGACAACAACACAAACAGACATTCAAAAGCTGTCATTGTAAAGCCGGATAGAGTATCCTAACCTTGCCTTTAAAATGGCCTATTCAGACCATCCTGCCACATCCTGACAAACCTAGCAGACAACTCCCAAAAAGTAGAGAAGGGAACTAGGGGATTAGCCATATTGGACCTAATTCTCACAGGGATGAAATGATAGAAGGTGTTGAAGCCACAGGAACCTTGTGGGAGAGTGATCATGCAATATAGGAATTCAACATTATGCAACACAAGCAATAGAACACAGTCAAACTAGAGTCTTGGACTTCAAGAGAGCTAATTTCAGTAAACTTAGAGAGAGCTTGGGAAGGATTCCATGGATGAGAATCCTCAAGGGAAAAACAACTCAAGAAGCTTGGGAAATTTTGAAAAGTGAGATAATAAAAGCCCAGTCTAGCACAATACCAACGAAGAAGAAAAACAACAGCTCTCAAAAGAAACCAACATGGCTGCATAAAGAATTCTCTGATAAATTGAAAGACAAAAAGGACAAGTATAACAAGTGGAAAAAGGGGCACATAACTAAGGCAGAATATCAGCAAATAGCCCGAGCCTGCAAAGATGAAGTGAGGAAAGCTAAGGCTCAAAATGAACTAAGGCTTGCAACAAAAATCAAAAATAACAAAAAAAGCTTCTTTCAGCATGTAAAAAACAAGAAAAAATTCAAGGAAACGATTGGCCCGTTAGTGGGAGAAAGTGGCAAGCAACAGGGAGAAAGCAGAACTATTTAACTCATTTTTTGCATCCGTCTTTACACAAAGGGAAAAAACAGCCCAACCTATTAAAAACAGTACAATAAAAAATAGATTAGAAACACAAGTTAAGATAGGCAAGAAAAGTAAGTGAGCACCTGTCCAGCCTAGATGAGTTCAAATCACCAGGACCAGATGGATTACTCTCCAAGGTTCTCAAGGAACTGGCAGATGTGATCTCAGAACCACTGAACTATATCTTTCAAAGATCCTGGAGCACTGGGGAACTACTGGAGGACTGGAAAAGAGCTGATGTAGTTCCCATCTTCAAAAAAGGGAAAAAAATGGATCCAGGAAATTATAGACCTATCAGCCTGACCTCAATACCTGGGAAGATTCTGAAAAAGATAATCAAACAACGAATCAGCGAAAACCTAGAGGCAAACAAAGTCATTACCAAAAGCCAACATGAGTTTGTCAACAACAGATCATGCCAGACAAATTTTGACCAAGTGACAAAATTAGAGGAGTGCTGTGGATATAATTTACTTAGACTTCAGTAAGGCATTTGATAAAGTAGATCACAACCTACTACTTGATAAGATAGAAAAATGTGGGTTAGACAGCATCACCACCAGATGGATTCGTAGCTGACTGACCGGCCATACTCAGCGTGTAGTCCTCAATGGAACTGCATCTACATGGAGGAAAGTGAGTAGTGGGGTGCCCCAGGGGAACTCATCAAATCTGCAGAAGACACCAAGCTGGTAGGAATAGCCAACACTCCAGAAGACAGGCTTAAGATTCAGAAGGATCTTGACAGACTTGAACATTGGGCACTATCTAACAAAATGAAATTCAATGGTGAAAAAAGTAAGGTTCTACATTTAGGCAAGAAAAACCAAATGAACAGGTATAGTTTAGGAGGTACCTTGCTCAATAGTAGTAACTGTGAGAGGGATCTCGGAGTCCTAGTGGACAATCACTTAAATATGAGCCAGCAATGTGCTGCAGCTGCCAAAAAAGCCAACACAGTGCTAGGCTGCATTAATAGAGGGAGAGAATCAAGATCACTTGGAAGTATTAATACCACTTTACAATGCCTTGGTAAGGCCACACTTGGAATACTGCATGCAGTTTTGGTCACCACAATGTAAAAAAAGATGTTGAGACTCTAGAAAGAGTACAGAGAAGAGCAACAAAGATGATCAGGGGACTGGAGGTTAAAACATACAAGGACATGATAGCAGTGTTCCAATATCTCAGGGGTTTCCACAAAGAAGAGGGAGTCAAGCTATTTTCCAAAGCACCTGAAGGCAGGACAAGAAGCAACGGATGGAAACTAATCAAGGAGAGATGCAACCTAGAACTAAGGAGAAACTTCCTGACAGTTAGAACAATTAATCAGTGGGACAACCTGCCTCCAGAAGCTGGGAATGCTCCAACACTGGAAGTCTTTAAGAAGAGATTGGACAGCCATTTGTCTGAAATGGTATAGGGTTTCCTAGATGACCTCCAAGGTCCCTTCCAACTATTATTATTATTATTATTATTATTATTATTATTATTATTATTATTATTATTATTATTATTATTATTATTATTATTATCATCATCATTATCATCATCATCATCATCATCATCATCATCATCATCATCATCTTTTTTTTTTCTAAGTTGTCGCTACATCTGTTTGTTGAACTTTCCCCATTATCTTTTCCTGCTCTTTTGCTTATTTTCCCTTTCCTATCCTGGTGAGCCCAATCAACTTTCACAGATGCCCTACTTACACTTACCTTATACCTATTCTTAACATACTCATCCATCTTCTGTCCTGACAGTTGTTGTTCCCATGGTCTCAATTTTTCTTTCTCTTCCTTCCACATTAATTCACAAACATACACATTAATTTACCACATCATTCTATCTACCACTTTCTCCCTCTTCTCCTCCTTTTCTTTCTGCAAAATTTGCAAAAACTTTATAACTATATAACTTTTTAGTCCTCAATTTTATAACTATTCATTTAATGCAGAGTAGGCAATTAATTTTCCTAAGGGGCCATATGAGAAACTGGGACTGTTGTGTAGGCCCGAATCAATAGGAGTATGAAGGTGCACAGGCACCAGTGGTGGGATTCAAATATGTGAACAACCGGTTATCTGTGTGGATGCCGCTTCCGGAAGTCCATTCTGGGCCTGGGCAACAAAAAATTAGCTACCGATTCTACCGAACTGGTGCGAACTGGCTGAATCCCACCACTGACAGGCACACACATATGTAAATTGAAAAAAAATAGCAATTGTATTGTGTGCATGATGTACACATATTTACATTTGATTTCTAATTTCCAATTGATCTCACTTGGGCTAGACAGGGACAGCCAAAGGGCCAGATGTAGCCCAGGGGCCATAAAATGCTCTGGTCTGGTTTAAATGCCATTCAAATTTATGATGACATTGAAAAAAGTGACATGATGATTACAGTGTCTCCATGTTCATACGATCAAAAATGTGGGTGCTTGACAATTTGTTAGATCATGTAATATTCAAGGTCATGTGATTACCATTTGTGACTTTCCCAGTGGGTTTCTGACAAGCAAAGTCAAATTCACTTAATGACCATGGCAAAAAATTATCATAAAATTGGACATGACTTATTTAATTACCACATCATATAGTGATGAAAGTTCCCATTCCAATTGTGGTTGTAAGATGAGGACTACCTGTAAAGCTGCTCTGAAACAGATATTGTGAAAAAAACAAATATTGCCCCAGCTGGAAGCTATGTGATAATTCTTCCCAACCTATCTATCCCAGTCACTGGAATCCCTTGTTAGTAAAATGCAAGAGGCATTTCAGCTTGACTCCATAATTATGACTCTGGGCTATTTTCTTAGAATACTACAGAACAATTTTGTTTTTTGTTTCTCAAATGACGGTGATTTAGATCCCACATTTCAGGATTCATAACATTCCACAGCAGAAAAAGCATCAGAAGTCTTCAGAGAAAATTATAGTGTCCATCTGTGTTCTTATATCTTTCCTACAATGAAGTACATTGAAATGAAATCAAGTGCAAATCTAAAGTCAATGAATGCAGTATGTAATGAGAACCTGGCTCAGAAATATTCTGAGCCAGGTATAAGATTGTGTCCAAAGGCAAAGTATCCAGCAGTAAAATTTGCCTGTTCATCCACAGAAATACGCTCTGAATTGATCCAATCATACAATTTATTTTAAAAGTGTTTTACATAAACACTTTTATGTAAAGTGTTTATGCAGTGGTGGGATTCAAATACCTGAACAACTGGTTCTCAAATTTGATGCAGGCCTGGGCCTCCAATGCCTAGAACGGACTTACAGAAGTGGCATCATGTACTTCCGATGGGCTGTTCTAGGCCTGGGAGGCCTCCTCCAGGCCTCCGATGCCTAGAACGGACTTCTGGAAGTGGCATCCACACACTTCCAGTGGGCTATTCTAGGCCTGAGAGGACTCCTCCAGGCCTCCGAGGCCTAGACTGGACTTCTGGAAGCCAGCTGGTTCTCCAAATTCAGGTAAATTTAGCTGCCGGTTCTCCAGAACCGGTGCGAACTGGCTGAATCCCACCACTGTGTTTATGTTATATTTACTATTTGGTTTAGAAACTGATTAGCCATTAGTTAGCAGATAAATCTCAATTGCGTTTTTGCAAGTGGGCATTATGATAAGTAAGTTTTAGTCTTTTGGTATATACATAGTTGCATCTGTATAGGTAAATAGTGAACCTTATGCAGGAGCCCACCATTCCAAATTACTTTATAAGCCTTAGCAGTGATTAAAAAAATTGGTGGAACCAGGCTTAAGTTGTTTAACAAGGTCTATTATTTCAGAACTTGATAGGACCCAAGTAGGGAGGGAAATCTTCTTGTGTGTTTAGAATTGTAAAATAACCCCCACATCCTCTCTCACCCTCTGTTGATATGAGATAAAAGAATGAAAGAGAGTTAGTGAGATAGTAAGGATGTACTTGTGGTTTTGATCTATGTTTATGTAATTGCCTGAGAGTAAATTCCTGTGATCACGGGAAGAGTTTCATATCCAAGACTCCCACTAGAAACAGGATCTCTAAAGATCATGTTAAATTTGGCCCTGTACTCTTTTCATTTTATTTTCTACTCTACAGCGTTCAGCAATGCATACTCTAATGTCAGACATAGACTTACAATGGCCATGAAATCAATAAAACCAATCCAAACTTTTTGTGACACTTTTAATCCCATGCAGTTTGATGGTGCTTTTGGCACTTCTGATTAGGAAGATTGTTAGAGAATTAAGTAATTAGATTCACCCATAAAAAGTATTATTCTAAGAGTGCCATATGGTTCGTTGTTAGCCATCCCACTGCAACCACTGCCACAAATTCTTTGATTTTGAACCTGGCCCAACTGGAACTTGTCTAACGTCTGGAGATAATCTGATCATGATAAATACAATTCTGATCTCACTATTAATATCAACATCTCCATAATTGGATTCCAGTATCCTAATGATGACTCATAAACGGTAGTCTGAATTTTCATCTAACAGAAAGAACACCATACAGCAATATTAGTAATACAATGTGCTGATAATGAAAAATACATGGAAATTTTTATCATAAATCCTAAAAATCTGCTTAAAAGTTTTCTTGTTTGACCCTTAGTAGAGAAAAAAATAATAATTTAAAAAGATACAATCCATTGTCAGAGATCAACATTGATTTCAATATTATACCATAACTCTTTGGGCTAGCATCTATGTGCCCATGAATCTTCATATTTCCATACATTCCAAATATTGGGGATGTAGATAAGAAGAACTATGCATGTTTAATTTGTAATGCTCAATCCAGAATCAATAACAAACGTGTTGACTTCAGTCTAAAGTGCAGCAATTGATAAATCCAAACAATATGTGTTCCATTTCCTAAATTATATCTCCAACAGTTTCCAAGATTTCTTAGATTAATACCAAGACCCTAACAATAGAGCCTGTACAGAAAAGTGTGGTTCATACAATGTTTCATTAATCAGTCTAAAGTAAAAAAATAAAATTTTAGGGTGCAGAATATTGGAAAATGAATATGCAAAAGTTGTGTCTTCATTTACAAATTCCTGATGTGAATGTATTAAATATTTAAACCTGATTGTATACCTTTTTCACACAGTTGGCAGCCTCTTCTTGACTCTTCTATATTGGATATACTCCAAATATCCCTACAGATTGTATTTTGCATTTCTTGCCAGTTTCATCTCATTCTGAGCTTTTGTTTCCTGACTTCCTCTGGTATGGGATTGAGTTACGATTTTGTATGCTGTTTAGTCATAGCTCTTGTTTCCATTTTTGATATGTTCCCTTTTTATTACTTAGCTCCTCAGTTAGTTTGCTATTCTGAACAAGTCTTTTAAGCTTTTGCTGTGGTCATAAGGATAGATTCTGTGTTTGCAGGATCTTGTTTTTCAGGATCTCCCACCGTTCTTGTTTATCCTTCATGATTTTGTTCCAGTGTATACTGTCTGCCTTTTGTTTTTGTTCACAAAATTTGTCTTTCTAAGTCTAAGGTACACAACTGGACTTCTCTGTGTTTACTCTCCCCTAGTTATCATGAATTTCACCATGGTCACTTAAAAAAGTGAAAAAAGGCTTGTTAAGATGGGAGAAACTACAATTGTCAATGCTGGGGAGAAAAGTGCCTGTAATGATGTTTTTGTTTCAAAATCCATGTAGAGGATTTTAAAGATTAAATACAATTGAGAGTGAGGGTGGTTTTTTTTTTAAATTGATGGACAAACAGTTGGAAAAAACTCATGGAGCTTTATTTTTTTACATGATAATTGCAGCAAGATTATTGTATACAAAAAAATGGAAAAATTCAGCACAATCCACAATGAAAGAATAGTGAAGATGATTGAACTTGCTGAAATGGCTAAATTGACTTTTTTGATCAGAAAAAAGATAATATCTATGTTAATTTCTAACAGACTTTTTGTGTGAAACAGTATAAAATAAAGTTACGATTTATGGTTTTGATGATTAGACATGATAATTGCAGAAAAATAGTTATCTTGTAACCATAGAGTAACAGTAAATTTATAATTGTACTTATAATTGCAAAGCTCAGAAGCTATTTCTTTGTATCTTCTCTCTTTTTCTCTTTTTTTCTTTCTTGCACTTTTAGCTTTCTTTTTGGTTTCTTTCTTTTTCTTATTTTATATTATATTAGTTTATAATAGTTTAAAAAAATCCTTAATAAAATTATATAAAAAACTAAGGGAGAGATTGCTGACAGTGATGCAAAATACTTTAAGATTTAAATGACTTTTGAGTGCTCTAAGCTTGGAATCAAACTTCATTCTGAATATAGGATAAAATGGAATATTTTATTTTATTCCATGTTGTTTTTAGTGTTCTAGTTGATTTTTTGTTATTCTTCTACCATGAATATTTGGGGGGGAAAAACTGATAAAAAGCAGACACACATTCTATCCCTGGTGCCATTACTTATAGGTAATTGAGAGGAGGTGTGGTTTGGAGGTGAAGGTGGATATGTTAAGCATATATTACTTCCTACTCATGAAGTAAAATTAATACTACTTTTTAGTTTTTGTTGTTATAGGGAAGTTAGAGTATATGGGTTGTCCTTGGGTATTCTCTTTATGTTGTATTTTCATTTTCTGGCAGTTAGCCAAATACAATAATATGCAATTTGTATGTGTATTATAAATATGATTACCATATTACAATTTCAGATTTCTGATTATTTTAAAAAAAGAAATCATTTTATTGAGTTTTGAAGATGATGACAAAAAATGGTATTATGAACCTGTTTAACTTATGAAAATACCTTAAACTTAAGGGCACTTTTGTAGTTACATTATTAATAGGCAGTCTTGAAGTGAAACCATTTCTGTTGCTTCTTTGATGAATTCACTTTCTTTGCTGAGTGTTTTCATGGCTTCTAGTTGCCAAAAAAAAAAAGGAACAAAAATTCTGGTCCCAATTGTGGTTGTAAGTCAAGGACTACCTGTTGTTTTCATTCATATTTTTCTTTGCTTAACAATTTGAGTTAGATTAATTTAAGATTGTATTTAACTTTACAAAAAATTAGTATGTACATATCAAAAATAATCAAATCCAAGTGAATTTTAAAATCCATTTAGTTATAAAGAATTCCTGTGGGAAAGTTCATCATCGTCGTTGTCGTTGCCGTTGCCGTCATCGCCATTGTTTATCTACTGCAGGATGAAGGCCCCTTCAGCATGTTTCCAATGTATCTGGTCCTGAGCTTTCTTTGCCGATTGGCCCCGCAATATTTGCTGATGTCATCGATCTATCTTGTTTTAGGTCTCTTTCATAGACACTTTTTATCAAGTGGGATCCATTCTATGACTGCTTTAGGCCATATGCCATCAGTTCTTCTTGCTATGTGATCAATCCATTTCCATTTCAATTCTTTTGTACCACTCTTAGCTTTTATATCAATTGTGAAGT
>JALGBA010001102.1:225000-234059 GCA_023970755.1 Azemiops feae
GAACCTTTTAGAGACCGAGTGCCCAAACTGCAACCCCAAACCCACTTATGCATCGTCGGGTGCCGGGTGGGTGTGGCCCATTGGCTGGGTGTGGCCAATTGGGTGGGTGTGGTCCATTGGGTGGGCGTGGCTGCGGTGGTAACGGCAGACTGGGTGGGACTAAAAAGTTCAATCAATCAATTCCAACTTTGCAAGATCTTTTTTTTTCCTGCGAGAAGTTGAAATTGACTGATTGATTGAGCCTTTTTTTCTTTTGCACATGGCAGCGGAGGCCTAAAAGTGAAAAGGTTTTATAAAACCCAGCTGAAGGCCTAGGACTGGGGTGATGGCGCCCAGGGGTGAGGGCTCTGAGTGCCGCCTCTGGCACCCGTGCCATAGGTTTGCCACCACTGACCTAGGGCCTCTGGGGAATGAGGGCCGTTTTTGAGGTTGTATTGGCATGTGGAAGGAATAGGCCATAATCTGCCATGCTGGTCCAGTGCGGGTTGGCAGATGTGATTGGTGTTAGTCTGAGGTAACTTATCATGGCCTGTTTGCCTGGACATATACTTGTCTGACGACATAGCCCACGATTTCATTTACCCACAAAAGCCCCTTCTCCTTATCAAGGTCCTGATCATAGAAGGAGTGTATGTCGGGGGGAGTTATATGAAGAGATTTCTGCTTCTGTTGTGTATAAGAGGATTGCTTCCTCTATGATAATTCCAGTAGAATGGAAATGATATAAATATACATTAAGTTTATGAATAGTTGCACACAAAGCTATTAACGTTTAATATTGATATACATGCAGTGGATAGGACAAACATGTTGTAAGTGACAGCAGTAAACAAATAGAGTAAAACTAGAGAAATTGCAGGAACACTGTATAGCTTTTTTAAAATATATTTTATTATTTTTTTACAATAACATTCTTTAGTGCTTAGTAAGCAGCTTGTTGTCTGGGTTCATATGTTTAAAAAACAATCAATAATTCATTTCTATAGTTCCATAAAAAATATATTAATGATATATTTCTTTGATCGTCTCTTCATCCAATAGTATTCTCCTTTTGTCAAGATTAAGCAAATATTATTCTTAAAATTCAATACATATAAAGTTAAATATAAACCTTTTTCTTGTGTTTATACTAATAACAGTAATATCAGCATATAACATCTTTTCTTATCAGTTTATATTTCAATTGTGTTTATAAAAGTCATCTTGTTAGGTCACTATATGTCCGATGTCATGGTTCCGACAGATGTTACTCTTCAAAGAACTTCGAGGCATTGTTTACCTTAAAGAATCTTTATTCAAATAACATGGCACTGGCACGTACATGGTCGAAGCCAAAATCTGAATTCCCCTCCCCTAAACACATAGTATCGAAGCACAATTCCCTCCTCCAATTAACGGTCATAAATCACATTCTCCAATTAGTTTGAAATGCAAACCTTCCCTCCAGTTCTTATAACCTGCCATCTCTTATCATCTCTTATTTCAAACAACCTTGAAGAATATTCTACTGCGATGTTGTTATGTCTAACTAATCCCCATACACATTCTTCCCCCCCCCTCCCAGTACCATCTAATTCTAACTAAAAGTAACACATAGGTTAAAGAGAAAATGGCTGCATCTTCATATATTGTCAAAGCAAGAACATCCGATGTTAGCAGCGTTGACATCCGGCCCCCCTTATAAAAAGGATAGATCCTGTAATGTAAACAAAAGCATATGTTAGGGACTATCTTTCGGTTTGTTCGGGTTTTTCTCATAAAATCTTTTGATGAGTCTGTCAGCTTTCACATCGCTAGATTTCACCCAAGTGGCTTCAGACATGTATCCCTTCCATTGTACTAGGTACTGCAATTTCCCTTTAAAAATTCTAGAGTCAAGAATACGTTTCACTTCATAGTCAATCTGTCCCGCCACTACAAGGGGCCCGGGTGCCTTCTTAGGGGGAGGTCTTAAAGTGGAGCCCCGATAAGGTTTCAACAAGCTGCAATGAAAGACAGGGTGAATTCTCCCTAAAACCCTAGGGAGTTTTAATTCTGCTGTGACCGGGTTGATGATCCTTACGATGGGGAAAGGCCCCAAGAATTTTGTTCCTAATTTCTTACTGGGGCATAAATATTTAGTCGACAGATAAACCTTTTCCCCAACTTGGAATGTTCTTTGGGGAGCCCTCTTTTTATCAGCCTGCTTTTTATAGGTTTTGGAAATCTTTTTTTAAAGCAGTTTTCGTGTTTCTCCAAACTTCTTCCCACCCCCCTCACCCATTGGTCAAGTGTCTGGGAAGCGTATGGCACCTGAGGGTATTCAGGTATTGGGCCGAACTCTTTTCCTGTGGCTACTCTGAAAGGTCGGTCCAGTTTGTCTGTTGGTAGGAAACATAACATCTGAGATATTGCTCCACCATCTTGTTGGTGGATTCCGCGGCCCCATTGGTAGATAGATGAAAAGCAGATGATAGGCCTTGAGATGATCCAATTAATTTAAGAAAACTTCTCCAAAACATCGCTGTGAACTGCACCCCCCTGTTCAAAATTATTCACTTAGGGGCGCCATGCAGCCGATAGATATATTTCAGGAACAATTTAGTCAGTCGTTGGGCAGATGGGAGTCCTTTGTAGGTGATAAAATGAGCCTGCTTCGAAAACAGGTCTATCACAGTCCAGATGACAGTATTTTCTCTACTTTCAGGTAGGTCTACTATAAAGTCCATAGCTATTTCTTCCCATGGTTGAGAAGGGTCTGCCACTGGCTGCAGTAATCCAGGGGTTTTCCCTGGAATTCTTTTCATGGTGGCACATACAGCACAACTCTTGACATAGTTTTCCACATCCTGTTTCAGCCCCGGCCACCAAAATTGCCGGCAGATGAGATGTAGAGTTTTTAGATATCCAAAGTGTCCAGCTTGTTTTACATCATGGCTGTGTTTGAGAGGATTAAGACGGAGGGCTCCAGGCAAATACAGTTTCCCCCCCTTGTAAGCCAAGCCATCCCTGCATGTTAGGGATGTTTGATTGTCTTTGAACCATTGATCGGTGAGGAGCTCTTGTTTTATTTTCTTTGCCCCAGGGTCATCAGGATTAGGGGCCCTGAGAGGCGTAGGTTGAGCGGCAGTTTGTGGATTGGAGATAATTGCCTCGTTAACCTCTTCACGTTCGCTTTTGTACTGGGGCAATCTGGATAGAGCATCAGCTAGGAAGTTTTTTCCTCCCGGTATGTACTTTAGAGTGAAGTTGAAACGGTTAAAATACTGTGCCCACCGCACTTGCTTTGGGGACAATTTGCGGGGAGTTTTCAGTGCCTCTAGATTTTTGTGATCTGTCCATATTTCAAAAGGCACCTTGCTCCCTTCTAGATAGTGTCACCAGTTTAATAGCCCCCACCTAATTGCGAAGGCCTCCTTCTCCCAGATTGCCCATCTTCTCTCGCTTTCAGTAAATTTTTTAGAGGTGTAGGTGCAGGGTTGTAGGACCCCACTTTTGTTTTTTTGCAGTATTACAGCTCCGACTGCCACGTCGCTGGCATCAGCTTGAATTACAAAGGGCTCCCCTGGGCAGGGGTGCTTTAGGACCGGTTCAGCAGCAAATAGTCTTTTTAAATTCTCAAAAGCTGCTTGACAGCCTATCATCCATGCTAGTGGTTGGCCCGGTCGCGGCTTCCCTCCTCCTTTGCCTGTTTTGAGTAGTTCTGTAAGGGGTAGGGCAATCTCTGCAAAGGAAGGGATGAATTGATGATAGAAGTTGGCAAAACCTAGAAAGCTCTGGAGCTGTTTGTGAGTCTTTGGGGGCTGCCATTCAATTATAGCCCTCACTTTGGCTGGATCCATTTCAATGCCCTCGTTGGAAATCCTGTAGCCAAGACAATCTAATGGGGTCTGGTGAAATTCACATTTTGACAATTTGGCATAAAGCTTAGCATTCAATAGTTTCTTTAACACTTCTCTCACCAGCTTTATATGATCAGTCATATTCGTGCTGTATATCAGGATGTCATCAATATACACCAGAACCCCTTTGTATAAGTGATCATGTAGGATCTCATTAATTAACTGTATGAATACGGCTGGGGGCCCCTGTAGTCCAAATGGCATGACTTTGAACTGATAGCTCCCTATGGGGCAGTTGAAGGCAGTTTTCCACTCGTCTCCCTCCTTCATTCTCACCCGGTAATATGCCTCTCTCAGGTCTAATTTAGTGAAGACACTCCCCTTAGCCAGGTGGGTTAGTAAATCCTTCAGGAGGGGGAGGGGGTATTTATTTTCCACACTCACCTCGTTCAGACCTTTATAATCCATGCAAAGACGAAGAGACCCATCTTTTTTTTCTTTAAATAACACAGGGGTTCCCACGGCAGACTTGGCCCATTCAATGAACCCCCTCGCTAGGTTTTTGTTCACGTATCGCTGCATCTCCTCCATTTTGAGGGGGGACATAGCGTACATTCTCGGTTGTGGGAGTTTGGCTCCTGGCACCAGTTCAATAGAGCAATCATTGGGTCTGTGAGGGGGCAGGGCATCGTATTCTTTCTCACTAAATGCCTCCGCTAGGTTCTGGTACTCGCTGGGGATGAGTGGCTCGCCTGGTGGCGGTGAGGCAGCCATGTGCGCTCCCTCATTAGGTGGCCTAAAGTGTCCCGCAACATCTGTTGAATCAGTGGGGGGTTTAGGCCCTATAGGTAGTCTCACAGTTCTCATTCCTTTCTCCCACCAGATAAATGGCTTCCATTTGTCCAACCAGGCTAATCCTAGGATCACAGCCTCAGTCATTTTTGGAGCCTCCAGGAAGCGAATAAATTCCCAGTGCTCATCTATTTCTAGGCGTAGGGGCTCAGTTAATTGCGTGACAAGAGTCCCTCCCATCAGGGAGCCATCGTCTTGCTCAAATCTCACGGGCTTGGAGAGCAGTTTTGCTCGTACGCCCAATTTCATGGCAAATGGCAAGCTAATGACGCATCGGGAGCATCCAGAATTGACTAGTATTTTTAAGTCTATCTGTGCTCCCGACTTAGGGATTATTAGTTTGGCAGGCAGTGAGAAAGGTGGGACGTGTCGACTCACCATCGGGTCGTTCTCTCCTTCGTCGTCGCTGTCGAAAGAGGGTAGAGCAGGGGCGGATCCAGCCTGGATTCCGGCATCCTCCTGTGTGGGGGATGTGACTTGGGCAACTGGTTCCTGTGTGATCCAGTTGGATTTTTCTCTTGTTGGCTGCTGGGCAGGTTTCTTTCTCGCTGCTGGTCCCGGTCTACTCTGCTGTTGGGCGTAGGGAACTGGGCAGTTCACTGCTCGATGTCCCTGCTGTCCGCATCGGAAGCACTTGATTGGCGGGCCTACAGGTGGCCTGGGTCTTTCGGCAGTCGTAGCAGTTAGAGGTTTTCAGGGGGGTGGTTGCCGTTTGGGTTGCTCTGGCTTTGGCTCAGCTTCAGGTGGGGGAGGCTTCTTATAGCGGGCGAGCTGAACATCTAGTCTTATCGCCGCCTGGTACCATTCTTGCAGCTGATCAAGTACCGCTCGATAGATGCAGGCTTGAGAGAGGTGATCGTCCAACCCTTTCCTGAAGTGATGGACTATGGACTGCTCAGGCCACCTCTCTATCCGACCGGCTAACTTGCGAAACTCTCGTACGTACTCCAGGGCAGGCCTGCCGGCTTGTTTTATCTTATGGATTTGTTCTTCTGCTTTGAGGGCAATGGATGGATCCTCAAATCTTTCTCTCAGTCCTAGGAGGAAGAGGTGGGGGTCCTCCAATTCAGGGTCTTGCTCATTATATAAGTTGTTCAGCCATTCGGATGCCTCTCCCTCTAAGCTGGACGCAATCACATCGACCATAGTGCCTGGGTCCGGGTAGAGATAGGCCCAGCGATTCAAATGAGAGCGCACTTGGTTGATGAAAAATAATCAGCTTCTCTGGGTCCCTATCGAAGGTTGCTCTGAAAGGTGGAGCAATCATTGGCTGCTGGGCTTCCCACTGTGGCTGTTGCACCCCCAGTTGCTGCTGGCCCCACCCTGGCTGCTGCCGTATTCCCAGGGGTTGCACGTTCAGGGGCTGCAGCCACCCCCTCTGCAGTGGTTGCAATACCGGCAGTACTGACCTCTCGAGTTGTTGGAGGTCTCCCAAAGGTTGCTGTCTGGGTGGGGGCCGCTGTTGTCTTCTCTGCTGTTGGCCTGCGGGGGCTCGTGGTGCCCTCTGCTGCTGCAGGCCTCTCAATGGTTGCTGGATGAGTGGGGGTGGCTGTTGTCTTCTCTGCTGTTGGCCTGCAGGGGCTTATGGCGCCTCTGCTGCTGCAGGCCCCTCAATGGTTGCTGGATGAGTGGGGGTTGCTGTTGTCTTCTCTGCTGTTGGCCTGCGGGGGCTTGTGGCGCCCTCTGCTGCTGCAGGCCCCTCAATGGTTGCTGGATGAGTGGGGGTTGTTGCTGGTTCTCCCTCATTTGCGGGCCCACCAGCTGTTGCTCTCCTGGCTTCTGCACCACCCCAAGCTGTTGCAAGGCCTCTATTAGCTAATGCAAGCTCAGAGGTTGCTGACCTTCCACCTGCGGGGGCTGCCAAATTCCCCATTGCTGCAGGGGGCCCAGGCTGGGGTTCCCTCTCTCTGTGGGGCTGGAGGTCCTGGCAGGGGATTCCCGGGTCTGGAAGGCTGTTTGATCTGTGAGGGAGGGGCTGGAGGCCTCTCTCAGCAGGATTTGTTCTCTGCTTCTCACTTCTAGCTCTTCAATTTTTTCTGCCAAATATTCTACTGACCGACTACGAGCTGCGGACAGATATTTCCACTCACCTGAGTCCTCAGTGGCAGACGGCCTGGCAGCTCTCCACTGGTCTGGGGAATGCGATATGCAGGAATCCCTTTGTTGTAGCTCCACCTCATCTGCTTTTGAAGCCCTTGATGGTGGCAAGGCCATTTCGAAGCGTCTGGACTCTCCGCTGGGCTTATCCCAATCTGACGACCAGATCAGCTCTCCTAGCTGCTTTGGTCTTGCTCCCAGCTGGGAGACCTGCAAAAGTTCCTTCTCCACAGGCTTGCTGGCTGTAACTCCCCCCCCCCCCCGGGGGTAGCAGCTGCTGCCGGGGTGCTGGCCTCAGGCAATTTTTCTTCTTCCATGATGAAATCTTCCCCGAATCTTTGTCGGCCTATCCCCTAAGTTTAGGAACAGCAACTGGGGTTCGGGACCCCTAGATGGTTTGAAAAGTTTGTAGATTTTGGCTTGATGTCATGGTTACTCTTCAAAAAACTTCGAGGCATTGTTTACCTTAAAGAATCTTTATTCAAATAACATGGCATCGGCACGTACATGGTCGAAGCCAAAATCTGAATTCCCCTCCCCTAAACACATAGTATCGAAGCACAATTCCCTCCTCCAATTAACGGTCATAAATCACATTCTCCAATTAGTTTGAAATGCAAACCTTCCCTCCAGTTCTTATAACCCGCCATCTTTTATCATCTCTTATTTCAAACAACCTTGAAAAATACTCTACTGTGATGTTGTTATGTCTAACTAATCCCCATACACATTCTTCCTCCTCCCCCCCCAGTACCATCTAGCTCTAACTCTAAAAGTAACACACAGGTTAAAGTGAAAATGGCTGCATCTTCATATATTGTCAAAGCAAGAACATCCGATGTTAGCAGCATTGACATCCTGTTTTCAAGATTTTTATTTAAGCTTAATTTCTCCTCTGAATTCAAACCATTCTTATCAGTCATAATTTTCTCAAAGTTAATAACCTTTAAATATCCAACCTTTTCATTCATGTGCACCATCCCAATATTTTTACATTTCATATATTATAAAAATTGCTATACTACTTATATATCTTATCTCTCTTACAGTGAGTCCCCTTTATATCCATAATTTATCTATTCTTTTAACCGTATCCAAACAGGTGTTTGATCATATAGTATTCCATCTAGTAAGTCGCATCAAATCTCTCAGATCTGATTCTAGCCTTTTGCCAGGTAGCTTTCCAGGTTAGTG
This sequence comes from Azemiops feae, assembly GCA_023970755.1. Taxonomy (NCBI): domain Eukaryota; kingdom Metazoa; phylum Chordata; class Lepidosauria; order Squamata; family Viperidae; genus Azemiops; species Azemiops feae. The sequence continues at coordinate 232,965 of JALGBA010001102.1, forward strand.
TGTTCGACTTACTCAGGGGTTTTTCCTGTATTTTTGTAAATGTTGTTGGGAATAGAAAAAACAAGTGAGATAAGACATGTATTTTTTTTCTCCCAAACTTTAATGATTGTCCTGATTGCTCTATAGTCCATTTTATTAGGTCTTCTTTCCAATCTTCAAGTTGATTTGGAGGTCCTAAAAAATAGGATATCTTTTCCGTTTCCATAGTTGTGGCAAAACCTTGCAAGTTTTCTTTTGTTTGTATTAATTTGTAGTTCTGTTCCTCTGTAGCTTCCCTCTTTGGGTCACTGTTCTCTGATTTGTATTCTATTATCAGATTTGTTTGTTCATTCTTTATCATCATTTTATGAGAATTTTTTACTTGTAAGTTTAAGTTGGAAATGTGCTCATTTATGCCATCAAAGTTGTTTTAATCTCATCATGATTTGAAATCATTGTCATTTGAATCTGTCACAGCATTGCATACATTTGCTCCTGGAAAGTATTTGCCTTGTCTTGAAGTGTTGCTCCTGCAGATCTCTGATGTTCCAGGCTGGGGCCTTCAGAAGAGGATATTAGATGTAGTTTCCTGCCACTTTTAGATAGGTATGCAACATCCATTTTATCTTCCCCTTCCAGATGTTCTTTCACTGGTACTATAGTCTCTGGGTTTAGCCTTTTAAACCAGCCACTCTTAAACTCCAAACAACAAAATCTTATATAGTTCATATCTTTAAATATAGTTTTTTATAATCCAATGCATTTCCAATTATCAAAGCACCACTTTGATGGCAGTATTTTATAACAGTTCTTCTGTTCAGGGGTCTTACAATTTATCTACCAGCCAAAGTTGCAGTCCAGAATGTTTGACTATCCAGTAAAAGAAGTTTAGCCAGAAGGTCAGCAGTTTTTAAAACAAATATGATGTAGATGGCCCAGTATGTTTTATTTCCTTGTTCCCAACTGTTTTCTATTTGGCTGAAGGTCACTAAGGTTCAAGGGAACAGATTATTCTTTATTTCTGGGCGTCTTGCCACTTTCTGAGTCAGTGTTGCTGTTGTTCTATATAATCCTCCACTAGATGTCAGTAGTTATTCATTTTCCAACTTCTCTCTC
>JALGBA010001103.1:0-2500 GCA_023970755.1 Azemiops feae
CAACACCTGCACGTGAGAGGGCGAGACGAACATCCAAGCTCCTCTCCACTAAAAGAATCCAGCCGGCACAAGACTCCGCACGGCTCCCTGTTAACCTCGCGCCGAACAACTGACAGGCACGCTCCGGCTTGCGCGCCTGACAGATGTCAAGCGCGACTTTTAAATCTTGTCGGGAGACTTTCTACTGTATACCTACTACCGTCAATGTGATTTTTTCTAAACGAGCTTCCTAAGCACGCTATGTGCACATGCCACAATGTAACCGTTTTCCAACTGTTATGTGAATTTATGCACATGCTCCCCTGCCATTTAGCCCTTTGCTCTGATGATGTTAACAGGTTGTTAACGAAAGCTCAGCAATAAAGAAGCCTTTTTCTAATATCCTGGAGTTCATTATTTTATTTAATTGACTTTAAATGTCCATACCTGGGATTCCAATATTTAAAATTATTAAAGACACATATGGACGGGCAGCACTACAACAAGCCAGATATTGGGAGACTTTATCCAAACGCAAGACCACCAGCTATGAACAACTAGCTTTTTTACATAACTGCATCTATAACAACATCCCACCAAAATCTTTACGCAAGAAGCCACCAATTAAGTCACCAGAAGGGTATGCAGCAGTTTGGCAATTTCAACGCCGCATCATGCGTGCCATGATTAACCACCACCACAGACGCATTTATGCCCAAACCACCAGAATCCAGCATCATCGTGAACAATGCCGATCCATCCTCACCCAAGAACATTTCAACATCCTTAACCTCTTAATATACCACACAACCAAAAAAGCACGAGATCACAAAACAGAGACACTTCAAAGAAAAACTGAAAGCTTAACCACCTCAAGCAAGAAAGAAGTTGTTGAGAAGTTAGTACATAACCTTTCATCGAGGACCTTGACCACTCAACAAACCTCACTACTACGACGTGATGCTGGCACTAACCTTACAGATGCCAAACACCTTGATTTTGCAGCAGCATTCGAACCGATCATACACCGCATCGATAGTAATGATAACATCAAAAACACCATCAGACAACGTGTATCAGGACTACTCATCAGTCACAGAACATACCATACATTATCAAAATCTGAGAGCAGAGCCTTGGAAGATTTAAGAAAAGATAAATCCATTGTCATCCTCCCAGCCGATAAAGGTAGATCTACAGTGATTTTAAATAAACATGAATATGACCACAAAATCCTTGACCTACTTGGTGACACAACTACATACCACGTCACCAACAAAGATCCTATGACATCACTCACCAACAGACTCAACAACACTTTAAACAGACTAAGGAGACAGAACAAAATAAAGGAGGAAGACCATAGATCCATCCGACCCAGGGATACGGCCATGGCGCGCATATATGGACTCCCAAAAATCCACAAGGTAGGAGTCCCCTTAAGACCTATCGTGTCTTTCAGAGGTACACCCACTTATGGCCTAGCAAAGTGGTTGAGCCTAAAACTTAAACACCTGATCAGCGACTCTCTAACCATGGTTAAATCCCCAGAAGATTTTTTGATGAGATTACGTCCATTAAAGGTTAAGGATGATGAGATCATGATCTCATTCAATGTGGTATCCCTTTTCACATCTATCCCCCAAGACCTAACCGTCTCTGTTTTTAGAAAACTTTTACAGCAAGGAGAATTTCAACAACCCAATTCTCTCAACACGGAGGACTACATACAACTACTGGGTTTCTGCCTTAAAACCTATTTTACTCATAAAGACACCATATATGAGCAAGTAAAAGGCACACCCATGGGGTCTCCTATCTCAAGTATTATAGCTGAAATTGTGTTACAGGATCTAGAACATATTGTGATGACTGACTATCAACCCAGCTTTTGGGTTAGATACGTCGATGACACTTTTGCGGTCATTAAGCGTTGTGACACTACCAGATTCTTACATAAACTAAATTCATTCCATCCAGACATCCAATTTACCGCAGAAGAAGAGAGCAACAACTCCTTACCTTTCCTGGATGTGCTAGTCCATCGCCTCCCAGATGGAAATTTATCAACCTCCATATATCGTAAAACCACCCACACAGATAGAATCCTTCACTATTTAAGCAATCATCCCACATCACACAAAGTCAGCTGTATAAGAACATTATTCAAAAGAATCAAGACCCACAGAAACAGCAGCACAGAAACAGCAAAATCTAAAGAGAAAGCCCACCTACTCCGCATATGTAAACAGAATGATTACCCACTAAGTTTCATTAGGCGTTGCTGCAAGGATAGGACACCACACTCAATCCACAATTCTTCAGCTACTACGACTTGGGCAACAATCCCGTATATCAATGGAGTCTCAGAAGCCACTGCCAGAATTCTTGCCCCATATAACATCAACAGCGCACACAAACCCAACCAAACATTACGCTCCAAGCTGATGCGGCCCAAAGAACCATTACCAACCAGTGATTTATCCTCCATCATATACAAAATTGAATGCAATACATGCCA